>CANDYQ010000064.1:0-152249 GCA_947425015.1 Pterostichus niger
CGTGTTTCAAGTTGAAATACGCCTTGGTACCATATCTCACCTAAAGTAAATGGTAGAATCAAACTTTAACTAAACGTAATGTTTGTACCTAGTATAAAGTTAAAAAGTTTAAACAATTTTAAAATATCACTATTTTTAGGCGAATAAACGAAAAATGTTCATTTCAGACTCTAAAAACGTAGAAATCGTCTTTCAAGTTGAAATACGCCTTGTAAACGAAAAATGTTTCTAATAACGTAGAAATCGTGGTTTCAAGTTGAAATACGGCCTTGGGACCATATCTCACCTAAAGTAAATGGTAGAATCAAACTTTAACCAAACGTAATGTTTGTACCTAGGGTAAAGTTAAAAAGTTTAAAACAATTTGAAAATATCACTATATTTAGGCGAGTAAACGAAAAATGTTCGTCTCAGACTCTAAAACCGCAGAAATCGTGTTTCAAGTTGAAATACGCCTTGTAAACGAAAAATGTTCATTTCAGACTCTAAAAACGTAGAAAATCGTCTTTCAAGTTGAAATACGCCTTGTAAACGAAAAATGTTTATTTCAGACTCTAATAACGTAGAAATCGTGTTTCAAGTTGAAATACGCCTTGGGACCATATCTCACCTAAAGTAAATGGTAGAATCAAACTTTAACCAAACGTAATGTTTGTACCTAGGGTAAAGTTAAAAAGTTTAAACAATTTGAAAATATCACTATATTTAGGCGAGGTAAACGAAAAATGTTCGTCTCAGACTCTAAAACGCGCGAAGAAATCGTGTTTCAAGTTGAAATACGCCTTGGTACCATATCTCACCTAAAGTAAATGGTAGAATCAAACTTTAACCAAACGTAATGTTTGTACTTAGGGTAAAGTTAAAAAGTTTAAACAATTTTAAAATATCACTATATTTAGGCGAGGTAAACGAAAAAATGTTCATTTCAGACTCGAAAAACGTAGAAATCGTCTTTCAAGTTGAAATACGCCTTGTAAACGAAAAATGTTTATTTCAGACTCTAAAACCGCAGAAATCGTGTTTCAAGTTGAAATACGCCTTGGTACCATATCTCACCTAAAGTAAATGGTAGAATCAAACTTTAACCAAACGTAATGTTTGTACTTAGGGTAAAGTTAAAAAGTTTAAACAATTTTAAAATATCACTATATTTAGGCGAGTAAACGAAAAATGTTCATTTCAGACTCTAAAAACGTAGAAATCGTCTTTCAAGTTGAAATACGCCTTGTAAACGAAAAATGTTTATTTCAGACTCTAAAACCGCAGAAATCGTGTTTCAAGTTGAAATACGCCTTGGTACCATATCTCACCTAAAGTAAATGGTAGAATCAAACTTTAACCAAACGTAATGTTTGTACCTAGGGTAAAGTTAAAAAGTTTAAACAATTTTAAAATATCACTATATTTAGGCGAGTAAACGAAAAATGTTCATTTCAGACTCTAAAAACGTAGAAATCGTCTTTCAAGTTGAAATACGCCTTGTAAACGAAAAATGTTTATTTCAGACTCTAAAACCGCAGAAATCGTGTTTCAAGTTGAAATACGCCTTGGTACCATATCTCACCTAAAGTAAATGGTAGAATCAAACTTTAACCAAACGTAATGTTTGTACTTAGGGTAAAGTTAAAAAGTTTAAACAATTTTAAAATATCACTATATTTAGGCGAGTAAACGAAAAATGTTCATTTCAGACTCTAAAAACGTAGAAATCGTCTTTCAAGTTGAAATACGCCTTGGTACCATATCTCACCTAAAGTAAATGGTAGAATCAAACTTTAACCAAACGTAATGTTTGTACTTAGGGTAAAGTAAAAAAGTTTAAACAATTTTAAAATATCACTATATTTAGGCGAGTAAACGAAAAAATGTTCATTTCAGACTCTAAAAACGTAGAAATCGTGTTTCAAGTTGAAATACGCCTTGTAAACGAAAAATGTTTATTTCAGACTCTAAAACCGCAGAAATCGTGTTTCAAGTTGAAATACGCCTTGGTACCATATCTCACCTAAAGTAAATGGTAGAATCAAACTTTAACCAAACGTAATGTTTGTACCTAGTATAAAGTTAAAAAGTTTAAACAATTTTAAAATATCACTATATTTAGGCGAGTAAACGAAAAATGTTCATTTCAGACTCTAAAAACGTAGAAATCGTCTTTCAAGTTGAAATACGCCTTGTAAACGAAAAATGTTTATTTCAGACTCTAATAACGTAGAAATCGTGTTTCAAGTTGAAATACGCCTTGGGACCATATCTCACCTAAAGTAAATGGTAGAATAAAACTTTAACCAAACGTAATGTTTGTACCTAGGGTAAAGTTAAAAAGTTTAAACAATTTGAAAATATCACTATATTTAGGCGAGTAAACGAAAAATGTTCGTCTCAGACTCTAAAACCGCAGAAATCGTGTTTCAAGTTGAAATACGCCTTGTAAACGAAAAATGTTCAATTCAGACTCTAAAAACGTAGAAATCGTCTTTCAAGTTGAAATACGCCTTGTAAACGAAAAATGTTTATTTCAGACTCTAATAACGTAGAAATCGTGTTTCAAGTTGAAATACGCCTTGGGACCATATCTCACCTAAAGTAAATGGTAGAATCAAACTTTAACCAAACGTAATGTTTGTACTTAGGGTAAAGTTAAAAAGTTTAAACAATTTTAAAATATCACTATATTTAGGCGAGTAAACGAAAAATGTTCATTTCAGACTCTAAAAACGTAGAAATCGTCTTTCAAGTTGAAATACGCCTTGTAAACGAAAAATGTTTATTTCAGACTCTAAAACCGCAGAAATCGTGTTTCAAGTTGAAATACGCCTTGGTACCATATCTCACCTAAAGTAAATGGTAGAATCAAACTTTAACTAAACGTAATGTTTGTACCTAGTATAAAGTTAAAAAGTTTAAACAATTTTAAAATATCATTATATTTAGGCGAATAAACGAAAAATGTTCATTTCAGACTCTAAAAACGTAGAAATCGTCTTTCAAGTTGAAATACGCCTTGTAAACGAAAAATGTTTATTTCAGACTCTAATAACGTAGAAATCGTGTTTCAAGTTGAAATACGCCTTGGGACCATATCTCACCTAAAGTAAATGGTAGAATCAAACTTTAACCAAACGTAATGTTTGTACCTAGGGTAAAGTTAAAAAGTTTAAACAATTTGAAAATATCACTATATTTAGGCGAGTAAACGAAAAATGTTCGTCTCAGACTCTAAAACCGCAGAAATCGTGTTTCAAGTTGAAATACGCCTTGTAAACGAAAAATGTTCATTTCAGACTCTAAAAACGTAGAAATCGTCTTTCAAGTTGAAATACGCCTTGTAAACGAAAAATGTTTATTTCAGACTCTAATAACGTAGAAATCGTGTTTCAAGTTGAAATACGCCTTGGGACCATATCTCACCTAAAGTAAATGGTAGAATCAAACTTTAACCAAACGTAATGTTTGTACCTAGGGTAAAGTTAAAAAGTTTAAACAATTTTAAAATATCACTATATTTAGGCGAGTAAACGAAAAATGTTCATTTCAGACTCTAAAAACGTAGAAATCGTCTTTCAAGTTGAAATACGCCTTGTAAACGAAAAATGTTTATTTCAGACTCTAAAACCGCAGAAATCGTGTTTCAAGTTGAAATACGCCTTGGTACCATATCTCACCTAAAGTAAATGGTAGAATCAAACTTTAACCAAACGTAATGTTTGTACTTAGGGTAAAGTTAAAAAGTTTAAACAATTTTAAAATATCACTATATTTAGGCGAGTAAACGAAAAATGTTCATTTCAGACTCTAAAAACGTAGAAATCGTCTTTCAAGTTGAAATACGCCTTGGTACCATATCTCACCTAAAGTAAATGGTAGAATCAAACTTTAACCAAACGTAATGTTTGTACTTAGGGTAAAGTTAAAAAGTTTAAACAATTTTAAAATATCACTATATTTAGGCGAGTAAACGAAAAATGTTCATTTCAGACTCTAAAAACGTAGAAATCGTGTTTCAAGTTGAAATACGCCTTGTAAACGAAAAATGTTTATTTCAGACTCTAAAACCGCAGAAATCGTGTTTCAAGTTGAAATACGCCTTGGTACCATATCTCACCTAAAGTAAATGGTAGAATCAAACTTTAACCAAACGTAATGTTTGTACCTAGTATAAAGTTAAAAAGTTTAAACAATTTTAAAATATCACTATATTTAGGCGAGTAAACGAAAAATGTTCATTTCAGACTCTAAAAACGTAGAAATCGTCTTTCAAGTTGAAATACGCCTTGTAAACGAAAAATGTTTATTTCAGACTCTAAAAACGTAGAAATCGTGTTTCAAGTTGAAATACGCCTTGTAAACGAAAAATGTTTATTTCAGACTCTAATAACGTAGAAATCGTGTTTCAAGTTGAAATACGCCTTGGGACCATATCTCACCTAAAGTAAATGGTAGAATCAAACTTTAACCAAACGTAATGTTTGTACCTAGAGTAAAGTTAAAAAGTTTAAACAATTTGAAAATATCACTATATTTAGGCGAGTAAACGAAAAATGTTCATTTCAGACTCTAAAAACGTAGAAATCGTCTTTCAAGTTGAAATACGCCTTGTAAACGAAAAATGTTTATTTCAGACTCTAAAACCGCAGAAATCGTGTTTCAAGTTGAAATACGCCTTGGGACCATATCTCACCTAAAGTAAATGGTAGAATCAAACTTTAACCAAACGTAATGTTTGTACCTAGTATAAAGTTAAAAAGTTTAAACAATTTTAAAATATTACTATATTTAGGCGAGTAAACGAAAAATGTTCATTTCAGACTCTAAAAACGTAGAAATCGTCTTTCAAGTTGAAATACGCCTTGTAAACGAAAAATGTTTATTTCAGACTCTAATAACGTAGAAATCGTGTTTCAAGTTGAAATACGCCTTGGGACCATATCTCACCTAAAGTAAATGGTAGAATCAAACTTTAACCAAACGTAATGTTTGTACCTAGTATAAAGTTAAAAAGTTTAAACAATTTTAAAATATCACTATATTTAGGCGAGTAAACGAAAAATGTTCATTTCAGACTCTAAAAACGTAGAAATCGTGTTTCAAGTTGAAATACGCCTTGTAAACGAAAAATGTTTATTTCAGACTCTAAAACCGCAGAAATCGTGTTTCAAGTTGAAATACGCCTTGGTACCATATCTCACCTAAAGTAAATGGTAGAATCAAACTTTAACCAAACGTAATGTTTGTACTTAGGGTAAAGTTAAAAAGTTTAAACAATTTTAAAATATCACTATATTTAGGCGAGTAAACGAAAAATGTTCATTTCAGACTCTAAAAACGTAGAAATCGTCTTTCAAGTTGAAATACGCCTTGTAAACGAAAAATGTTTATTTCAGACTCTAATAACGTAGAAATCGTGTTTCAAGTTGAAATACGCCTTGGGACCATATCTCACCTAAAGTAAATGGTAGAATCAAACTTTAACCAAACGTAATGTTTGTACCTAGTATAAAGTTAAAAAGTTTAAACAATTTTAAAATATCACTATATTTAGGCGAGTAAACGAAAAATGTTCATTTCAGACTCTAAAAACGTAGAAATCGTCTTTCAAGTTGAAATACGCCTTGTAAACGAAAAATGTTTATTTCAGACTCTAATAACGTAGAAATCGTGTTTCAAGTTGAAATACGCCTTGGGACCATATCTCACCTAAAGTAAATGGTAGAATCAAACTTTAACGAAACGTAATGTTTGTACCTAGAGTAAAGTTAAAAAGTTTAAACAATTTGAAAATATCACTATATTTAGGCGAGTAAACGAAAAATGTTCATTTCAGACTCTAAAAACGTAGAAATCGTCTTTCAAGTTGAAATACGCCTTGTAAACGAAAAATGTTTATTTCAGACTCTAAAACCGCAGAAATCGTGTTTCAAGTTGAAATACGCCTTGGTACCATATCTCACCTAAAGTAAATGGTAGAATCAAACTTTAACCAAACGTAATGTTTGTACTTAGGGTAAAGTTAAAAAGTTTAAACAATTTTAAAATATCACTATATTTAGGCGAGTAAACGAAAAATGTTCATTTCAGACTCTAAAAACGTAGAAATCGTCTTTCAAGTTGAAATACGCCTTGTAAACGAAAAATGTTTATTTCAGACTCTAATAACGTAGAAATCGTGTTTCAAGTTGAAATACGCCTTGGGACCATATCTCACCTAAAGTAAATGGTAGAATCAAACTTTAACCAAACGTAATGTTTGTACCTAGTATAAAGTTAAAAAGTTTAAACAATTTTAAAATATCACTATATTTAGGCGAGTAAACGAAAAATGTTCATTTCAGACTCTAAAAACGTAGAAATCGTCTTTCAAGTTGAAATACGCCTTGTAAACGAAAAATGTTTATTTCAGACTCTAATAACGTAGAAATCGTGTTTCAAGTTGAAATACGCCTTGGGACCATATCTCACCTAAAGTAAATGGTAGAATCAAACTTTAACGAAACGTAATGTTTGTACCTAGAGTAAAGTTAAAAAGTTTAAACAATTTGAAAATATCACTATATTTAGGCGAGTAAACGAAAAATGTTCATTTCAGACTCTAAAAACGTAGAAATCGTCTTTCAAGTTGAAATACGCCTTGTAAACGAAAAATGTTTATTTCAGACTCTAAAACCGCAGAAATCGTGTTTCAAGTTGAAATACGCCTTGGGACCATATCTCACCTAAAGTAAATGGTAGAATCAAACTTTAACAAAACGTAATGTTTGTACCTAGGGTAAAGTTAAAAAGTTTAAACAATTTGAAAATATCACTATATTTAGGCGAGTAAACGAAAAATGTTCGTCTCAGACTCTAAAACCGCAGAAATCGTGTTTCAAGTTGAAATACGCCTTGTAAACGAAAAATGTTCATTTCAGACTCTAAAAACGTAGAAATCGTCTTTCAAGTTGAAATACGCCTTGTAAACGAAAAATGTTTATTTCAGACTCTAATAACGTAGAAATCGTGTTTCAAGTTGAAATACGCCTTGGGACCATATCTCACCTAAAGTAAATGGTAGAATCAAACTTTAACAAAACGTAATGTTTGTACCTAGGGTAAAGTTAAAAAGTTTAAACAATTTGAAAATATCACTATATTTAGGCGAGTAAACGAAAAATGTTCATTTCAGACTCTAAAAACGTAGAAATCGTCTTTCAAGTTGAAATACGCCTTGTAAACGAAAAATGTTTATTTCAGACTCTAATAACGTAGAAATCGTGTTTCAAGTTGAAATACGCCTTGGGACCATATCTCACCTAAAGTAAATGGTAGAATCAAACTTTAACCAAACGTAATGTTTGTACCTAGAGTAAAGTTAAAAAGTTTAAACAATTTGAAAATATCACTATATTTAGGCGAGTAAACGAAAAATGTTCATTTCAGACTCTAAAAACGTAGAAATCGTCTTTCAAGTTGAAATACGCCTTGTAAACGAAAAATGTTTATTTCAGACTCTAAAACCGCAGAAATCGTGTTTCAAGTTGAAATACGCCTTGGGACCATATCTCACCTAAAGTAAATGGTAGAATCAAACTTTAACCAAACGTAATGTTTGTACCTAGTATAAAGTTAAAAAGTTTAAACAATTTTAAAATATCACTATATTTAGGCGAGTAAACGAAAAATGTTCATTTCAGACTCTAAAAACGTAGAAATCGTCTTTCAAGTTGAAATACGCCTTGTAAACGAAAAATGTTTATTTCAGACTCTAATAACGTAGAAATCGTGTTTCAAGTTGAAATACGCCTTGGGACCATATCTCACCTAAAGTAAATGGTAGAATCAAACTTTAACCAAACGTAATGTTTGTACCTAGTATAAAGTTAAAAAGTTTAAACAATTTTAAAATATCACTATATTTAGGCGAGTAAACGAAAAATGTTCATTTCAGACTCTAAAAACGTAGAAATCGTGTTTCAAGTTGAAATACGCCTTGTAAACGAAAAATGTTTATTTCAGACTCTAAAACCGCAGAAATCGTGTTTCAAGTTGAAATACGCCTTGGTACCATATCTCACCTAAAGTAAATGGTAGAATCAAACTTTAACCAAACGTAATGTTTGTACTTAGGGTAAAGTTAAAAAGTTTAAACAATTTTAAAATATCACTATATTTTGGCGAGTAAACGAAAAATGTTCATTTCAGACTCTAAAAACGTAGAAATCGTCTTTCAAGTTGAAATACGCCTTGTAAACGAAAAATGTTTATTTCAGACTCTAATAACGTAGAAATCGTGTTTCAAGTTGAAATACGCCTTGGGACCATATCTCACCTAAAGTAAATGGTAGAATCAAACTTTAACCAAACGTAATGTTTGTACCTAGTATAAAGTTAAAAAGTTTAAACAATTTTAAAATATCACTATATTTAGGCGAGTAAACGAAAAATGTTCATTTCAGACTCTAAAAACGTAGAAATCGTCTTTCAAGTTGAAATACGCCTTGTAAACGAAAAATGTTTATTTCAGACTCTAATAACGTAGAAATCGTGTTTCAAGTTGAAATACGCCTTGGGACCATATCTCACCTAAAGTAAATGGTAGAATCAAACTTTAACGAAACGTAATGTTTGTACCTAGTATAAAGTTAAAAAGTTTAAACAATTTTAAAATATCACTATATTTAGGCGAGTAAACGAAAAATGTTCATTTCAGACTCTAAAAACGTAGAAATCGTCTTTCAAGTTGAAATACGCCTTGTAAACGAAAAATGTTTATTTCAGACTCTAATAACGTAGAAATCGTGTTTCAAGTTGAAATACGCCTTGGGACCATATCTCACCTAAAGTAAATGGTAGAATCAAACTTTAACCAAACGTAAAGTTTGTACCTAGTATAAAGTTAAAAAGTTTAAACAATTTTAAAATATCACTATATTTAGGCGAGTAAACGAAAAATGTTCATTTCAGACTCTAAAAACGTAGAAATCGTCTTTCAAGTTGAAATACGCCTTGTAAACGAAAAATGTTTATTTCAGACTCTAATAACGTAGAAATCGTGTTTCAAGTTGAAATACGCCTTGGGACCATATCTCACCTAAAGTAAATGGTAGAATCAAACTTTAACAAAACGTAATGTTTGTACCTAGGGTAAAGTTAAAAAGTTTAAACAATTTGAAAATATCACTATATTTAGGCGAGTAAACGAAAAATGTTCGTCTCAGACTCTAAAACCGCAGAAATCGTGTTTCAAGTTGAAATACGCCTTGTAAACGAAAAATGTTCATTTCAGACTCTAAAAACGTAGAAATCGTCTTTCAAGTTGAAATACGCCTTGTAAACGAAAAATGTTTATTTCAGACTCTAATAACGTAGAAATCGTGTTTCAAGTTGAAATACGCCTTGGGACCATATCTCACCTAAAGTAAATGGTAGAATCAAACTTTAACCAAACGTAATGTTTGTACCTAGGGTAAAGTTAAAAAGTTTAAACAATTTGAAAATATCACTATATTTAGGCGAGTAAACGAAAAATGTTCGTCTCAGACTCTAAAACCGCAGAAATCGTGTTTCAAGTTGAAATACGCCTTGGTACCATATCTCACCTAAAGTAAATGGTAGAATCAAACTTTAACCAAACGTAATGTTTATACTTAGGGTAAAGTTAAAAAGTTTAAACAATTTTAAAATATCACTATATTTAGGCGAGTAAACGAAAAATGTTCATTTCAGACTCTAAAAACGTAGAAATCGTCTTTCAAGTTGAAATACGCCTTGTAAACGAAAAATGTTTATTTCAGACTCTAAAATAGCAGAAATCGTGTTTCAAGTTGAAATACGCCTTGGTACCATATCTCACCTAAAGTAAATGGTAGAATCAAACTTTAACCAAACGTAATGTTTGTACCTAGGGTAAAGTTAAAAAGTTTAAACAATTTTAAAATATCACTATATTTAGGCGAGTAAACGAAAAATGTTCATTTCAGACTCTAAAAACGTAGAAATCGTCTTTCAAGTTGAAATACGCCTTGTAAACGAAAAATGTTTATTTCAGACTCTAATAACGTAGAAATCGTGTTTCAAGTTGAAATACGCCTTGGGACCATATCTCACCTAAAGTAAATGGTAGAATCAAACTTTAACCAAACGTAATGTTTGTACCTAGAGTAAAGTTAAAAAGTTTAAACAATTTGAAAATATCACTATATTTAGGCGAGTAAACGAAAAATGTTCATTTCAGACTCTAAAAACGTAGAAATCGTCTTTCAAGTTGAAATACGCCTTGTAAACGAAAAATGTTTATTTCAGACTCTAAAACCGCAGAAATCGTGTTTCAAGTTGAAATACGCCTTGGGACCATATCTCACCTAAAGTAAATGGTAGAATCAAACTTTAACCAAACGTAATGTTTGTACCTATTATAAAGTTAAAAAGTTTAAACAATTTTAAAATATCACTATATTTAGGCGAGTAAACGAAAAATGTTCATTTCAGACTCTGAAAACGTAGAAATCGTCTTTCAAGTTGAAATACGCCTTGTAAACGAAAAATGTTTATTTCAGACTCTAATAACGTAGAAATCGTGTTTCAAGTTGAAATACGCCTTGGGACCATATCTCACCTAAAGTAAATGGTAGAATCAAACTTTAACCAAACGTAATGTTTGTACCTAGTATAAAGTTAAAAAGTTTAAACAATTTTAAAATATCACTATATTTAGGCGAGTAAACGAAAAATGTTCATTTCAGACTCTAAAAACGTAGAAATCGTGTTTCAAGTTGAAATACGCCTTGTAAACGAAAAATGTTTATTTCAGACTCTAAAACCGCAGAAATCGTGTTTCAAGTTGAAATACGCCTTGGTACCATATCTCACCTAAAGTAAATGGTAGAATCAAACTTTAACCAAACGTAATGTTTGTACTTAGGGTAAAGTTAAAAAGTTTAAACAATTTTAAAATATCACTATATTTAGGCGAGTAAACGAAAAATGTTCATTTCAGACTCTAAAAACGTAGAAATCGTCTTTCAAGTTGAAATACGCCTTGTAAACGAAAAATGTTTATTTCAGACTCTAATAACGTAGAAATCGTGTTTCAAGTTGAAATACGCCTTGGGACCATATCTCACCTAAAGTAAATGGTAGAATCAAACTTTAACCAAACGTAATGTTTGTACCTAGTATAAAGTTAAAAAGTTTAAACAATTTTAAAATATCACTATATTTAGGCGAGTAAACGAAAAATGTTCATTTCAGACTCTAAAAACGTAGAAATCGTCTTTCAAGTTGAAATACGCCTTGTAAACGTAAAATGTTTATTTCAGACTCTAATAACGTAGAAATCGTGTTTCAAGTTGAAATACGCCTTGGGACCATATCTCACCTAAAGTAAATGGTAGAATCAAACTTTAACGAAACGTAATGTTTGTACCTAGTATAAAGTTAAAAAGTTTAAACAATTTTAAAATATCACTATATTTAGGCGAGTAAACGAAAAATGTTCATTTCAGACTCTAAAAACGTAGAAATCGTCTTTCAAGTTGAAATACGCCTTGTAAACGAAAAATGTTTATTTCAGACTCTAATAACGTAGAAATCGTGTTTCAAGTTGAAATACGCCTTGGGACCATATCTCACCTAAAGTAAATGGTAGAATCAAACTTTAACCAAACGTAAAGTTTGTACCTAGTATAAAGTTAAAAAGTTTAAACAATTTTAAAATATCACTATATTTAGGCGAGTAAACGAAAAATGTTCATTTCAGACTCTAAAAACGTAGAAATCGTCTTTCAAGTTGAAATACGCCTTGTAAACGAAAAATGTTTATTTCAGACTCTAATAACGTAGAAATCGTGTTTCAAGTTGAAATACGCCTTGGGACCATATCTCACCTAAAGTAAATGGTAGAATCAAACTTTAACAAAACGTAATGTTTGTACCTAGGGTAAAGTTAAAAAGTTTAAACAATTTGAAAATATCACTATATTTAGGCGAGTAAACGAAAAATGTTCGTCTCAGACTCTAAAACCGCAGAAATCGTGTTTCAAGTTGAAATACGCCTTGTAAACGAAAAATGTTCATTTCAGACTCTAAAAACGTAGAAATCGTCTTTCAAGTTGAAATACGCCTTGTAAACGAAAAATGTTTATTTCAGACTCTAATAACGTAGAAATCGTGTTTCAAGTTGAAATACGCCTTGGGACCATATCTCACCTAAAGTAAATGGTAGAATCAAACTTTAACCAAACGTAATGTTTGTACCTAGGGTAAAGTTAAAAAGTTTAAACAATTTGAAAATATCACTATATTTAGGCGAGTAAACGAAAAATGTTCATTTCAGACTCTAAAAACGTAGAAATCGTCTTTCAAGTTGAAATACGCCTTGTAAACGAAAAATGTTTATTTCAGACTCTAAAACCGCAGAAATCGTGTTTCAAGTTGAAATACGCCTTGGTACCATATCTCACCTAAAGTATATGGTAGAATCAAAACTTTAACCAAACGTAATGTTTGTACTTAGGGTAAAGTTAAAAAGTTTAAACAATTTTAAAATATCACTATATTTAGGCGAGTAAACGAAAAATGTTCATTTCAGACTCTAAAAACGTAGAAATCGTCTTTCAAGTTGAAATACGCCTTGTAAACGAAAAATGTTTATTTCAGACTCTAAAACCGCAGAAATCGTGTTTCAAGTTGAAATACGCCTTGGTACCATATCTCACCTAAAGTAAATGGTAGAATCAAACTTTAACCAAACGTAATGTTTGTACCTAGGGTAAAGTTAAAAAGTTTAAACAATTTTAAAATATCACTATATTTAGGCGAGTAAACGAAAAATGTTCATTTCAGACTCTAAAAACGTAGAAATCGTGTTTCAAGTTGAAATACGCCTTGTAAACGAAAAATGTTTATTTCAGACTCTAATAACGTAGAAATCGTGTTTCAAGTTGAAATACGCCTTGGGACCATATCTCACCTAAAGTAAATGGTAGAATCAAACTTTAACCAAACGTAATGTTTGTACCTAGTATAAAGTTAAAAAGTTTAAACAATTTTAAAATATCACTATATTTAGGCGAGTAAACGAAAAATGTTCATTTCAGACTCTAAAAACGTAGAAATCGTGTTTCAAGTTGAAATACGCCTTGTAAACGAAAAATGTTTATTTCAGACTCTAAAACCGCAGAAATCGTGTTTCAAGTTGAAATACGCCTTGGTACCATATCTCACCTAAAGTAAATGGTAGAATCAAACTTTAACCAAACGTAATGTTTGTACCTAGTATAAAGTTAAAAAGTTTAAACAATTTTAAAATATCACTATATTTAGGCGAGTAAACGAAAAATGTTCATTTCAGACTCTAAAAACGTAGAAATCGTCTTTCAAGTTGAAATACGCCTTGTAAACGAAAAATGTTTATTTCAGACTCTAATAACGTAGAAATCGTGTTTCAAGTTGAAATACGCCTTGGGACCATATCTCACCTAAAGTAAATGGTAGAATAAAACTTTAACCAAACGTAATGTTTGTACCTAGGGTAAAGTTAAAAAGTTTAAACAATTTGAAAATATCACTATATTTAGGCGAGTAAACGAAAAATGTTCGTCTCAGACTCTAAAACCGCAGAAATCGTGTTTCAAGTTGAAATACGCCTTGTAAACGAAAAATGTTCAATTCAGACTCTAATAACGTAGAAATCGTGTTTCAAGTTGAAATACGCCTTGGGAGCATATCTCACCTAAAGTAAATGGTAGAATCAAACTTTAACCAAACGTAATGTTTGTACCTAGGGTAAAGTTAAAAAGTTTAAACAATTTGAAAATATCACTATATTTAGGCGAGTAAACGAAAAATGTTCGTCTCAGACTCTAAAACCGCAGAAATCGTGTTTCAAGTTGAAATACGCCTTGTAAACGAAAAATGTTCATTTCAGACTCTAAAAACGTAGAAATCGTCTTTCAAGTTGAAATACGCCTTGTAAACGAAAAATGTTTATTTCAGACTCTAATAACGTAGAAATCGTGTTTCAAGTTGAAATACGCCTTGGGACCATATCTCACCTAAAGTAAATGGTAGAATCAAACTTTAACCAAACGTAATGTTTGTACTTAGGGTAAAGTTAAAAAGTTTAAACAATTTTAAAATATCACTATATTTAGGCGAGTAAACGAAAAATGTTCATTTCAGACTCTAAAAACGTAGAAATCGTCTTTCAAGTTGAAATACGCCTTGTAAACGAAAAATGTTTATTCAGACTCTAAAACCGCAGAAATCGTGTTTCAAGTTGAAATACGCCTTGGTACCATATCTCACCTAAAGTAAATGGTAGAATCAAACTTTAACTAAACGTAATGTTTGTACCTAGTATAAAGTTAAAAAGTTTAAACAATTTTAAAATATCACTATTTTTAGGCGAATAAACGAAAAATGTTCATTTCAGACTCTAAAAACGTAGAAATCGTCTTTCAAGTTGAAATACGCCTTGTAAACGAAAAATGTTTATTTCAGACTCTAATAACGTAGAAATCGTGTTTCAAGTTGAAATACGCCTTGGGACCATATCTCACCTAAAGTAAATGGTAGAATCAAACTTTAACCAAACGTAATGTTTGTACCTAGGGTAAAGTTAAAAAGTTTAAACAATTTGAAAATATCACTATATTTAGGCGAGTAAACGAAAAATGTTCGTCTCAGACTCTAAAACCGCAGAAATCGTGTTTCAAGTTGAAATACGCCTTGTAAACGAAAAATGTTCATTTCAGACTCTAAAAACGTAGAAATCGTCTTTCAAGTTGAAATACGCCTTGTAAACGAAAAATGTTTATTTCAGACTCTAATAACGTAGAAATCGTGTTTCAAGTTGAAATACGCCTTGGGACCATATCTCACCTAAAGTAAATGGTAGAATCAAACTTTAACCAAACGTAATGTTTGTACCTAGGGTAAAGTTAAAAAGTTTAAACAATTTTAAAATATCACTATATTTAGGCGAGTAAACGAAAAATGTTCATTTCAGACTCTAAAAACGTAGAAATCGTCTTTCAAGTTGAAATACGCCTTGTAAACGAAAAATGTTTATTTCAGACTCTAAAACCGCAGAAATCGTGTTTCAAGTTGAAATACGCCTTGGTACATATCTCACCTAAAGTAAATGGTAGAATCAAACTTTAA
This sequence comes from Pterostichus niger, assembly GCA_947425015.1. Taxonomy (NCBI): domain Eukaryota; kingdom Metazoa; phylum Arthropoda; class Insecta; order Coleoptera; family Carabidae; genus Pterostichus; species Pterostichus niger. The sequence goes on from CANDYQ010000064.1 coordinate 15,142, forward strand.
CCAAACGTAATGTTTGTACTTAGGGTAAAGTTAAAAAGTTTAAACAATTTTAAAATATCACTATATTTAGGCGAGTAAACGAAAAATGTTCATTTCAGACTCTAAAAACGTAGAAATCGTCTTTCAAGTTGAAATACGCCTTGTAAACGAAAAATGTTTATTTCAGACTCTAAAACCGCAGAAATCGTGTTTCAAGTTGAAATACGCCTTGGTACCATATCTCACCTAAAGTAAATGGTAGAATCAAACTTTAACCAAACGTAATGTTTGTACCTAGGGTAAAGTTAAAAAGTTTAAACAATTTTAAAATATCACTATATTTAGGCGAGTAAACGAAAAATGTTCATTTCAGACTCTAAAAACGTAGAAATCGTCTTTCAAGTTGAAATACGCCTTGTAAACGAAAAATGTTTATTTCAGACTCTAAAACCGCAGAAATCGTGTTTCAAGTTGAAATACGCCTTGGTACATATCTCACCTAAAGTAAATGGTAGAATCAAACTTTAACCAAACGTAATGTTTGTACTTAGGGTAAAGTTAAAAAGTTTAAACAATTTTAAAATATCACTATATTTAGGCGAGTAAACGAAAAATGTTCATTTCAGACTCTAAAAACGTAGAAATCGTCTTTCAAGTTGAAATACGCCTTGGTACCATATCTCACCTAAAGTAAATGGTAGAATCAAACTTTAACCAAACGTAATGTTTGTACTTAGGGTAAAGTTAAAAAGTTTAAACAATTTTAAAATATCACTATATTTAGGCGAGTAAACGAAAAATGTTCATTTCAGACTCTAAAAACGTAGAAATCGTGTTTCAAGTTGAAATACGCCTTGTAAACGAAAAATGTTTATTTCAGACTCTAAAACCGCAGAAATCGTGTTTCAAGTTGAAATACGCCTTGGTACCATATCTCACCTAAAGTAAATGGTAGAATCAAACTTTAACCAAACGTAATGTTTGTACCTAGTATAAAGTTAAAAAGTTTAAACAATTTTAAAATATCACTATATTTAGGCGAGTAAACGAAAAATGTTCATTTCAGACTCTAAAAACGTAGAAATCGTCTTTCAAGTTGAAATACGCCTTGTAAACGAAAAATGTTTATTTCAGACTCTAATAACGTAGAAATCGTGTTTCAAGTTGAAATACGCCTTGGGACCATATCTCACCTAAAGTAAATGGTAGAATAAAACTTTAACCAAACGTAATGTTTGTACCTAGGGTAAAGTTAAAAAGTTTAAACAATTTGAAAATATCACTATATTTAGGCGAGTAAACGAAAAATGTTCGTCTCAGACTCTAAAACCGCAGAAATCGTGTTTCAAGTTGAAATACGCCTTGTAAACGAAAAATGTTCAATTCAGACTCTAAAAACGTAGAAATCGTCTTTCAAGTTGAAATACGCCTTGTAAACGAAAAATGTTTATTTCAGACTCTAATAACGTAGAAATCGTGTTTCAAGTTGAAATACGCCTTGGGACCATATCTCACCTAAAGTAAATGGTAGAATCAAACTTTAACCAAACGTAATGTTTGTACTTAGGGTAAAGTTAAAAAGTTTAAACAATTTTAAAATATCACTATATTTAGGCGAGTAAACGAAAAATGTTCATTTCAGACTCTAAAAACGTAGAAATCGTCTTTCAAGTTGAAATACGCCTTGTAAACGAAAAATGTTTATTTCAGACTCTAAAACCGCAGAAATCGTGTTTCAAGTTGAAATACGCCTTGGTACCATATCTCACCTAAAGTAAATGGTAGAATCAAACTTTAACTAAACGTAATGTTTGTACCTAGTATAAAGTTAAAAAGTTTAAACAATTTTAAAATATCACTAAATTTAGGCGAATAAACGAAAAATGTTCATTTCAGACTCTAAAAACGTAGAAATCGTCTTTCAAGTTGAAATACGCCTTGTAAACGAAAAATGTTTATTTCAGACTCTAATAACGTAGAAATCGTGTTTCAAGTTGAAATACGCCTTGGGACCATATCTCACCTAAAGTAAATGGTAGAATCAAACTTTAACCAAACGTAATGTTTGTACCTAGGGTAAAGTTAAAAAGTTTAAACAATTTGAAAATATCACTATATTTAGGCGAGTAAACGAAAAATGTTCGTCTCAGACTCTAAAACCGCAGAAATCGTGTTTCAAGTTGAAATACGCCTTGTAAACGAAAAATGTTCATTTCAGACTCTAAAAACGTAGAAATCGTCTTTCAAGTTGAAATACGCCTTGTAAACGAAAAATGTTTATTTCAGACTCTAATAACGTAGAAATCGTGTTTCAAGTTGAAATACGCCTTGGGACCATATCTCACCTAAAGTAAATGGTAGAATCAAACTTTAACCAAACGTAATGTTTGTACCTAGGGTAAAGTTAAAAAGTTTAAACAATTTTAAAATATCACTATATTTAGGCGAGTAAACGAAAAATGTTCATTTCAGACTCTAAAAACGTAGAAATCGTCTTTCAAGTTGAAATAAGCCTTGTAAACGAAAAATGTTTATTTCAGACTCTAAAACCGCAGAAATCGTGTTTCAAGTTGAAATACGCCTTGGTACCATATCTCACCTAAAGTAAATGGTAGAATCAAACTTTAACCAAACGTAATGTTTGTACTTAGGGTAAAGTTAAAAAGTTTAAACAATTTTAAAATATCACTATATTTAGGCGAGTAAACGAAAAATGTTCATTTCAGACTCTAAAAACGTAGAAATCGTCTTTCAAGTTGAAATACGCCTTGGTACCATATCTCACCTAAAGTAAATGGTAGAATCAAACTTTAACCAAACGTAATGTTTGTACTTAGGGTAAAGTTAAAAAGTTTAAACAATTTTAAAATATCACTATATTTAGGCGAGTAAACGAAAAATGTTCATTTCAGACTCTAAAAACGTAGAAATCGTGTTTCAAGTTGAAATACGCCTTGTAAACGAAAAATGTTTATTTCAGACTCTAAAACCGCAGAAATCGTGTTTCAAGTTGAAATACGCCTTGGTACCATATCTCACCTAAAGTAAATGGTAGAATCAAACTTTAACCAAACGTAATGTTTGTATCTAGTATAAAGTTAAAAAGTTTAAACAATTTTAAAATATCACTATATTTAGGCGTGTAAACAAAAAATGTTTATTTCAGACTCTAATAACGTAGAAATCGTGTTTCAAGTTGAAATACGCCTTGGGACCATATCTCACCTAAAGTAAATGGTAGAATAAAACTTTAACCAAACGTAATGTTTGTACCTAGGGTAAAGTTAAAAAGTTTAAACAATTTGAAAATATCACTATATTTAGGCGAGTAAACGAAAAATGTTCGTCTCAGACTCTAAAACCGCAGAAATCGTGTTTCAAGTTGAAATACGCCTTGTAAACGAAAAATGTTCAATTCAGACTCTAAAAACGTAGAAATCGTCTTTCAAGTTGAAATACGCCTTGTAAACGAAAAATGTTTATTTCAGACTCTAATAACGTAGAAATCGTGTTTCAAGTTGAAATACGCCTTGGGACCATATCTCACCTAAAGTAAATGGTAGAATCAAACTTTAACCAAACGTAATGTTTGTACTTAGGGTAAAGTTAAAAAGTTTAAACAATTTTAAAATATCACTATATTTAGGCGAGTAAACGAAAAATGTTCATTTCAGACTCTAAAAACGTAGAAATCGTCTTTCAAGTTGAAATACGCCTTGTAAACGAAAAATGTTTATTTCAGACTCTAAAACCGCAGAAATCGTGTTTCAAGTTGAAATACGCCTTGTAAACGAAAAATGTTCATTTCAGACTCTAAAAACGTAGAAATCGTCTTTCAAGTTGAAATACGCCTTGTAAACGAAAAATGTTTATTTCAGACTCTAATAACGTAGAAATCGTGTTTCAAGTTGAAATACGCCTTGGGACCATATCTCACCTAAAGTAAATGGTAGAATCAAACTTTAACCAAACGTAATGTTTGTACCTAGGGTAAAGTTAAAAAGTTTAAACAATTTTAAAATATCACTATATTTAGGCGAGTAAACGAAAAATGTTCATTTCAGACTCTAAAAACGTAGAAATCGTCTTTCAAGTTGAAATAAGCCTTGTAAACGAAAAATGTTTATTTCAGACTCTAAAACCGCAGAAATCGTGTTTCAAGTTGAAATACGCCTTGGTACCATATCTCACCTAAAGTAAATGGTAGAATCAAACTTTAACCAAACGTAATGTTTGTACTTAGGGTAAAGTTAAAAAGTTTAAACAATTTTAAAATATCACTATATTTAGGCGAGTAAACGAAAAATGTTCATTTCAGACTCTAAAAACGTAGAAATCGTCTTTCAAGTTGAAATACGCCTTGGTACCATATCTCACCTAAAGTAAATGGTAGAATCAAACTTTAACCAAACGTAATGTTTGTACTTAGGGTAAAGTTAAAAAGTTTAAACAATTTTAAAATATCACTATATTTAGGCGAGTAAACGAAAAATGTTCATTTCAGACTCTAAAAACGTAGAAATCGTGTTTCAAGTTGAAATACGCCTTGTAAACGAAAAATGTTTATTTCAGACTCTAAAACCGCAGAAATCGTGTTTCAAGTTGAAATACGCCTTGGTACCATATCTCACCTAAAGTAAATGGTAGAATCAAACTTTAACCAAACGTAATGTTTGTATCTAGTATAAAGTTAAAAAGTTTAAACAATTTTAAAATATCACTATATTTAGGCGTGTAAACAAAAAATGTTTATTTCAGACTCTAATAACGTAGAAATCGTGTTTCAAGTTGAAATACGCCTTGGGACCATATCTCACCTAAAGTAAATGGTAGAATAAAACTTTAACCAAACGTAATGTTTGTACCTAGGGTAAAGTTAAATAGTTTAAACAATTTGAAAATATCACTATATTTAGGCGAGTAAACGAAAAATGTTCGTCTCAGACTCTAAAACCGCAGAAATCGTGTTTCAAGTTGAAATACGCCTTGTAAACGAAAAATGTTCAATTCAGACTCTAAAAACGTAGAAATCGTCTTTCAAGTTGAAATACGCCTTGTAAACGAAAAATGTTTATTTCAGACTCTAATAACGTAGAAATCGTGTTTCAAGTTGAAATACGCCTTGGGACCATATCTCACCTAAAGTAAATGGTAGAATCAAACTTTAACCAAACGTAATGTTTGTACTTAGGGTAAAGTTAAAAAGTTTAAACAATTTTAAAATATCACTATATTTAGGCGAGTAAACGAAAAATGTTCATTTCAGACTCTAAAAACGTAGAAATCGTCTTTCAAGTTGAAATACGCCTTGTAAACGAAAAATGTTTATTTCAGACTCTAAAACCGCAGAAATCGTGTTTCAAGTTGAAATACGCCTTGGTACCATATCTCACCTAAAGTAAATGGTAGAATCAAACTTTAACTAAACGTAATGTTTGTACCTAGTATAAAGTTAAAAAGTTTAAACAATTTTAAAATATCACTATATTTAGGCGAATAAACGAAAAATGTTCATTTCAGACTCTAAAAACGTAGAAATCGTCTTTCAAGTTGAAATACGCCTTGTAAACGAAAAATGTTTATTTCAGACTCTAATAACGTAGAAATCGTGTTTCAAGTTGAAATACGCCTTGGGACCATATCTCACCTAAAGTAAATGGTAGAATCAAACTTTAACCAAACGTAATGTTTGTACCTAGGGTAAAGTTAAAAAGTTTAAACAATTTGAAAAAAATCACTATATTTAGGCGAGTAAACGAAAAATGTTCGTCTCAGACTCTAAAACCGCAGATATCGTGTTTCAAGTTGAAATACGCCTTGTAAACGAAAAATGTTCATTTCAGACTCTAAAAACGTAGAAATCGTCTTTCAAGTTGAAATACGCCTTGTAAACGAAAAATGTTTATTTCAGACTCTAATAACGTAGAAATCGTGTTTCAAGTTGAAATACGCCTTGGGACCATATCTCACCTAAAGTAAATGGTAGAATCAAACTTTAACCAAACGTAATGTTTGTACCTAGGGTAAAGTTAAAAAGTTTAAACAATTTGAAAATATCACTATATTTAGGCGAGTAAACGAAAAATGTTCGTCTCAGACTCTAAAACCGCAGAAATCGTGTTTCAAGTTGAAATACGCCTTGGTACCATATCTCACCTAAAGTAAATGGTAGAATCAAACTTTAACCAAACGTAATGTTTGTACTTAGGGTAAAGTTAAAAAGTTTAAACAATTTTAAAATATCACTATATTTAGGCGAGTAAACGAAAAATGTTCATTTCAGACTCTAAAAACGTAGAAATCGTCTTTCAAGTTGAAATACGCCTTGTAAACGAAAAATGTTTATTTCAGACTCTAAAACCGCAGAAATCGTGTTTCAAGTTGAAATACGCCTTGGTACCATATCTCACCTAAAGTAAATGGTAGAATCAAACTTTAACCAAACGTAATGTTTGTACTTAGGGTAAAGTTAAAAAGTTTAAACAATTTTAAAATATCACTATATTTAGGCGAGTAAACGAAAAATGTTCATTTCAGACTCTAAAAACGTAGAAATCGTCTTTCAAGTTGAAATACGCCTTGTAAACGAAAAATGTTTATTTCAGACTCTAAAACCGCAGAAATCGTGTTCCAAGTTGAAATACGCCTTGGTACCATATCTCACCTAAAGTAAATGGTAGAATCAAACTTTAACCAAACGTAATGTTTGTACCTAGGGTAAAGTTAAAAAGTTTAAACAATTTTAATATCACTATATTTAGGCGAGTAAACGAAAAATGTTCATTTCAGACTCTAAAAACGTAGAAATCGTCTTTCAAGTTGAAATACGCCTTGTAAACGAAAAATGTTTATTTCAGACTCTAAAACCGCAGAAATCGTGTTTCAAGTTGAAATACGCCTTGGTACCATATCTCACCTAAAGTAAATGGTAGAATCAAACTTTAACCAAACGTAATGTTTGTACTTAGGGTAAAGTTAAAAAGTTTAAACAATTTTAAAATATCACTATATTTAGGCGAGTAAACGAAAAATGTTCATTTCAGACTCTAAAAACGTAGAAATCGTCTTTCAAGTTGAAATACGCCTTGGTACCATATCTCACCTAAAGTAAATGGTAGAATCAAACTTTAACCAAACTTAATGTTTGTACTTAGGGTAAAGTTAAAAAATTTAAACAATTTTAAAATATCACTATATTTAGGCGAGTAAACGAAAAATGTTCATCTCAGACTCTAAAAACGTAGAAATCGTGTTTCAAGTTGAAATACGCCTTGTAAACGAAAAATGTTTATTTCAGACTCTAAAACCGCAGAAATCGTGTTTCAAGTTGAAATACGCCTTGGTACCATATCTCACCTAAAGTAAATGGTAGAATCAAACTTTAACCAAACGTAATGTTTGTACCTAGTATAAAGTTAAAAAGTTTAAACAATTTTAAAATATCACTATATTTAGGCGAGTAAACGAAAAATGTTCATTTCAGACTCTAAAAACGTAGAAATCGTCTTTCAAGTTGAAATACGCCTTGTAAACGAAAAATGTTTATTTCAGACTCTAATAACGTAGAAATCGTGTTTCAAGTTGAAATACGCCTTGGGACCATATCTCACCTAAAGTAAATGGTAGAATAAAACTTTAACCAAACGTAATGTTTGTACCTAGGGTAAAGTTAAAAAGTTTAAACAATTTGAAAATATCACTATATTTAGGCGAGTAAACGAAAAATGTTCGTCTCAGACTCTAAAACCGCAGAAATCGTGTTTCAAGTTGAAATACGCCTTGGTACCATATCTCACCTAAAGTAAATGGTAGAATCAAACTTTAACCAAACGTAATGTTTGTACTTAGGGTAAAGTTAAAAAGTTTAAACAATTTTAAAATATCACTATATTTAGGCGAGTAAACGAAAAATGTTCATTTCAGACTCTAAAAACGTAGAAATCGTCTTTCAAGTTGAAATACGCCTTGTAAACGAAAAATGTTTATTTCAGACTCTAAAACCGCAGAAATCGTGTTTCAAGTTGAAATACGCCTTGTAAACGAAAAATGTTCATTTCAGACTCTAAAAACGTAGAAATCGTCTTTCAAGTTGAAATACGCCTTGTAAACGAAAAATGTTTATTTCAGACTCTAATAACGTAGAAATCGTGTTTCAAGTTGAAATACGCCTTGGGACCATATCTCACCTAAAGTAAATGGTAGAATCAAACTTTAACCAAACGTAATGTTTGTACTTAGAGTAAAGTTAAAAAGTTTAAACAATTTTAAAATATCACTATATTTAGGCGAGTAAACGAAAAATGTTCATTTCAGACTCTAAAAACGTAGAAATCGTCTTTCAAGTTGAAATACGCCTTGTAAACGAAAAATGTTTATTTCAGACTCTAAAACCGCAGAAATCGTGTTTCAAGTTGAAATACGCCTTGGTACCATATCTCACCTAAAGTAAATGGTAGAATCAAACTTTAACCAAACGTAATGTTTGTACTTAGGGTAAACTTAAAAAGTTTAAACAATTTTAAAATATCACTATATTTAGGCGAGTAAACGAAAAATGTTCATTTCAGACTCTAAAAACGTAGAAATCGTCTTTCAAGTTGAAATACGCCTTGTAAACGAAAGATGTTTATTTCAGACTCTAATAACGTAGAAATCGTGTTTCAAGTTGAAATACGCCTTGGGACCATATCTCACCTAAAGTAAATGGTAGAATCAAACTTTAACCAAACGTAATGTTTGTACCTAGGGTAAAGTTAAAAAGTTTAAACAATTTTAAAATATCACTATATTTAGGCGAGTAAACGAAAAATGTTCATTTCAGACTCTAAAAACGTAGAAATCGTGTTTCAAGTTGAAATACGCCTTGTAAACGAAAAATGTTTATTTCAGACTCTAATAACGTAGAAATCGTGTTTCAAGTTGAAATACGCCTTGGGACCATATCTCACCTAAAGTAAATGGTAGAATCAAACTTTAACCAAACGTAATGTTTGTACCTAGTATAAAGTTAAAAAGTTTAAACAATTTTAAAATATCACTATATTTAGGCGAGTAAACGAAAAATGTTCATTTCAGACTCTAAAAACGTAGAAATCGTGTTTCAAGTTGAAATACGCCTTGTAAACGAAAAATGTTTATTTCAGACTCTAAAACCGCAGAAATCGTGTTTCAAGTTGAAATACGCCTTGGTACCATATCTCACCTAAAGTAAATGGTAGAATCAAACTTTAACCAAACGTAATGTTTGTACTTAGGGTAAAGTTAAAAAGTTTAAACAATTTTAAAATATCACTATATTTAGGCGAGTAAACGAAAAATGTTCATTTCAGACTCTAAAAACGTAGAAATCGTCTTTCAAGTTGAAATACGCCTTGTAAACGAAAAATGTTTATTTCAGACTCTAAAACCGCAGAAATCGTGTTTCAAGTTGAAATACGCCTTGGTACCATATCTCACCTAAAGTAAATGGTAGAATCAAACTTTAACCAAACGTAATGTTTGTACTTAGGGTAAAGTTAAAAAGTTTAAACAATTTTAAAATATCACTATATTTAGGCGAGTAAACGAAAAATGTTCATTTCAGACTCTAAAAACGTAGAAATCGTCTTTCAAGTTGAAATACGCCTTGTAAACGAAAAATGTTTATTTCAGACTCTAAAACCGCAGAAATCGTGTTCCAAGTTGAAATACGCCTTGGTACCATATCTCACCTAAAGTAAATGGTAGAATCAAACTTTAACCAAACGTAATGTTTGTACCTAGGGTAAAGTTAAAAAGTTTAAACAATTTTAATATCACTATATTTAGGCGAGTAAACGAAAAATGTTCATTTCAGACTCTAAAAACGTAGAAATCGTCTTTCAAGTTGAAATACGCCTTGTAAACGAAAAATGTTTATTTCAGACTCTAAAACCGCAGAAATCGTGTTTCAAGTTGAAATACGCCTTGGTACCATATCTCACCTAAAGTAAATGGTAGAATCAAACTTTAACCAAACGTAATGTTTGTACTTAGGGTAAAGTTAAAAAGTTTAAACAATTTTAAAATATCACTATATTTAGGCGAGTAAACGAAAAATGTTCATTTCAGACTCTAAAAACGTAGAAATCGTCTTTCAAGTTGAAATACGCCTTGGTACCATATCTCACCTAAAGTAAATGGTAGAATCAAACTTTAACCAAACTTAATGTTTGTACTTAGGGTAAAGTTAAAAAATTTAAACAATTTTAAAATATCACTATATTTAGGCGAGTAAACGAAAAATGTTCATCTCAGACTCTAAAAACGTAGAAATCGTGTTTCAAGTTGAAATACGCCTTGTAAACGAAAAATGTTTATTTCAGACTCTAAAACCGCAGAAATCGTGTTTCAAGTTGAAATACGCCTTGGTACCATATCTCACCTAAAGTAAATGGTAGAATCAAACTTTAACCAAACGTAATGTTTGTACCTAGTATAAAGTTAAAAAGTTTAAACAATTTTAAAATATCACTATATTTAGGCGAGTAAACGAAAAATGTTCATTTCAGACTCTAAAAACGTAGAAATCGTCTTTCAAGTTGAAATACGCCTTGTAAACGAAAAATGTTTATTTCAGACTCTAATAACGTAGAAATCGTGTTTCAAGTTGAAATACGCCTTGGGACCATATCTCACCTAAAGTAAATGGTAGAATAAAACTTTAACCAAACGTAATGTTTGTACCTAGGGTAAAGTTAAAAAGTTTAAACAATTTGAAAATATCACTATATTTAGGCGAGTAAACGAAAAATGTTCGTCTCAGACTCTAAAACCGCAGAAATCGTGTTTCAAGTTGAAATACGCCTTGGTACCATATCTCACCTAAAGTAAATGGTAGAATCAAACTTTAACCAAACGTAATGTTTGTACTTAGGGTAAAGTTAAAAAGTTTAAACAATTTTAAAATATCACTATATTTAGGCGAGTAAACGAAAAATGTTCATTTCAGACTCTAAAAACGTAGAAATCGTCTTTCAAGTTGAAATACGCCTTGTAAACGAAAAATGTTTATTTCAGACTCTAAAACCGCAGAAATCGTGTTTCAAGTTGAAATACGCCTTGTAAACGAAAAATGTTCATTTCAGACTCTAAAAACGTAGAAATCGTCTTTCAAGTTGAAATACGCCTTGTAAACGAAAAATGTTTATTTCAGACTCTAATAACGTAGAAATCGTGTTTCAAGTTGAAATACGCCTTGGGACCATATCTCACCTAAAGTAAATGGTAGAATCAAACTTTAACCAAACGTAATGTTTGTACTTAGAGTAAAGTTAAAAAGTTTAAACAATTTTAAAATATCACTATATTTAGGCGAGTAAACGAAAAATGTTCATTTCAGACTCTAAAAACGTAGAAATCGTCTTTCAAGTTGAAATACGCCTTGTAAACGAAAAATGTTTATTTCAGACTCTAAAACCGCAGAAATCGTGTTTCAAGTTGAAATACGCCTTGGTACCATATCTCACCTAAAGTAAATGGTAGAATCAAACTTTAACCAAACGTAATGTTTGTACTTAGGGTAAACTTAAAAAGTTTAAACAATTTTAAAATATCACTATATTTAGGCGAGTAAACGAAAAATGTTCATTTCAGACTCTAAAAACGTAGAAATCGTCTTTCAAGTTGAAATACGCCTTGTAAACGAAAGATGTTTATTTCAGACTCTAATAACGTAGAAATCGTGTTTCAAGTTGAAATACGCCTTGGGACCATATCTCACCTAAAGTAAATGGTAGAATCAAACTTTAACCAAACGTAATGTTTGTACCTAGGGTAAAGTTAAAAAGTTTAAACAATTTTAAAATATCACTATATTTAGGCGAGTAAACGAAAAATGTTCATTTCAGACTCTAAAAACGTAGAAATCGTGTTTCAAGTTGAAATACGCCTTGTAAACGAAAAATGTTTATTTCAGACTCTAATAACGTAGAAATCGTGTTTCAAGTTGAAATACGCCTTGGGACCATATCTCACCTAAAGTAAATGGTAGAATCAAACTTTAACCAAACGTAATGTTTGTACCTAGTATAAAGTTAAAAAGTTTAAACAATTTTAAAATATCACTATATTTAGGCGAGTAAACGAAAAATGTTCATTTCAGACTCTAAAAACGTAGAAATCGTGTTTCAAGTTGAAATACGCCTTGTAAACGAAAAATGTTTATTTCAGACTCTAAAACCGCAGAAATCGTGTTTCAAGTTGAAATACGCCTTGGTACCATATCTCACCTAAAGTAAATGGTAGAATCAAACTTTAACCAAACGTAATGTTTGTACTTAGGGTAAAGTTAAAAAGTTTAAACAATTTTAAAATATCACTATATTTAGGCGAGTAAACGAAAAATGTTCATTTCAGACTCTAAAAACGTAGAAATCGTCTTTCAAGTTGAAATACGCCTTGTAAACGAAAAATGTTTATTTCAGACTCTAAAACCGCAGAAATCGTGTTTCAAGTTGAAATACGCCTTGGTACCATATCTCACCTAAAGTAAATGGTAGAATCAAACTTTAACCAAACGTAATGTTTGTACTTAGGGTAAAGTTAAAAAGTTTAAACAATTTTAAAATATCACTATATTTAGGCGAGTAAACGAAAAATGTTCATTTCAGACTCTAAAAACGTAGAAATCGTCTTTCAAGTTGAAATACGCCTTGTAAACGAAAAATGTTTATTTCAGACTCTAAAACCGCAGAAATCGTGTTTCAAGTTGAAATACGCCTTGGTACCATATCTCACCTAAAGTAAATGGTAGAATCAAACTTTAACCAAACGTAATGTTTGTACCTAGTATAAAGTTAAAAAGTTTAAACAATTTTAAAATATCACTATATTTAGGCGAGTAAACGAAAAATGTTCATTTCAGACTCTAAAAACGTAGAAATCGTCTTTCAAGTTGAAATACGCCTTGGTACCATATCTCACCTAAAGTAAATGGTAGAATCAAACTTTAACCAAACGTAATGTTTGTACTTAGGGTAAAGTTAAAAAGTTTAAACAATTTTAAAATATCACTATATTTAGGCGAGTAAACGAAAAATGTTCATTTCAGACTCTAAAAACGTAGAAATCGTGTTTCAAGTTGAAATACGCCTTGTAAACGAAAAATGTTTATTTCAGACTCTAAAACCGCAGAAATCGTGTTTCAAGTTGAAATACGCCTTGGTACCATATCTCACCTAAAGTAAATGGTAGAATCAAACTTTAACCAAACGTAATGTTTGTACCTAGTATAAAGTTAAAAAGTTTAAACAATTTTAAAATATCACTATATTTAGGCGAGTAAACGAAAAATGTTCATTTCAGACTCTAAAAACGTAGAAATCGTCTTTCAAGTTGAAATACGCCTTGTAAACGAAAAATGTTTATTTCAGACTCTAATAACGTAGAAATCGTGTTTCAAGTTGAAATACGCCTTGTAAACGAAAAATGTTCATTTCAGACTCTAAAAACGTAGAAATCGTCTTTCAAGTTGAAATACGCCTTGTAAACGAAAAATGTTTATTTCAGACTCTAATAACGTAGAAATCGTGTTTCAAGTTGAAATACGCCTTGGGACCATATCTCACCTAAAGTAAATGGTAGAATCAAACTTTAACCAAACGTAATGTTTGTACTTAGAGTAAAGTTAAAAAGTTTAAACAATTTTAAAATATCACTATATTTAGGCGAGTAAACGAAAAATGTTCATTTCAGACTCTAAAAACGTAGAAATCGTCTTTCAAGTTGAAATACGCCTTGTAAACGAAAAATGTTTATTTCAGACTCTAAAACCGCAGAAATCGTGTTTCAAGTTGAAATACGCCTTGGTACCATATCTCACCTAAAGTAAATGGTAGAATCAAACTTTAACCAAACGTAATGTTTGTACTTAGGGTAAACTTAAAAAGTTTAAACAATTTTAAAATATCACTATATTTAGGCGAGTAAACGAAAAATGTTCATTTCAGACTCTAAAAACGTAGAAATCGTCTTTCAAGTTGAAATACGCCTTGTAAACGAAAAATGTTTATTTCAGACTCTAAAACCGCAGAAATCGTGTTTCAAGTTGAAATACGCCTTGGTACCATATCTCACCTAAAGTAAATGGTAGAATCAAACTTTAACCAAACGTAATGTTTGTACCTAGGGTAAAGTTAAAAAGTTTAAACAATTTTAAAATATCACTATATTTAGGCGAGTAAACGAAAAATGTTCATTTCAGACTCTAAAAACGTAGAAATCGTGTTTCAAGTTGAAATACGCCTTGTAAACGAAAAATGTTTATTTCAGACTCTAATAACGTAGAAATCGTGTTTCAAGTTGAAATACGCCTTGGGACCATATCTCACCTAAAGTAAATGGTAGAATCAAACTTTAACCAAACGTAATGTTTGTACCTAGTATAAAGTTAAAAAGTTTAAACAATTTTAAAATATCACTATATTTAGGCGAGTAAACGAAAAATGTTCATTTCAGACTCTAAAAACGTAGAAATCGTGTTTCAAGTTGAAATACGCCTTGTAAACGAAAAATGTTTATTTCAGACTCTAAAACCGCAGAAATCGTGTTTCAAGTTGAAATACGCCTTGGTACCATATCTCACCTAAAGTAAATGGTAGAATCAAACTTTAACCAAACGTAATGTTTGTACCTAGTATAAAGTTAAAAAGTTTAAACAATTTTAAAATATCACTATATTTAGGCGAGTAAACGAAAAATGTTCATTTCAGACTCTAAAAACGTAGAAATCGTCTTTCAAGTTGAAATACGCCTTGTAAACGAAAAATGTTTATTTCAGACTCTAATAACGTAGAAATCGTGTTTCAAGTTGAAATACGCCTTGGGACCATATCTCACCTAAAGTAAATGGTAGAATAAAACTTTAACCAAACGTAATGTTTGTACCTAGGGTAAAGTTAAAAAGTTTAAACAATTTGAAAATATCACTATATTTAGGCGAGTAAACGAAAAATGTTCGTCTCAGACTCTAAAACCGCAGAAATCGTGTTTCAAGTTGAAATACGCCTTGTAAACGAAAAATTTTCATTTCAGACTCTAAAAACGTAGAAATCGTCTTTCAAGTTGAAATACGCCTTGTAAACGAAAAATGTTTATTTCAGACTCTAATAACGTAGAAATCGTGTTTCAAGTTGAAATACGCCTTGGGACCATATCTCACCTAAAGTAAATGGTAGAATCAAACTTTAACCAAACGTAATGTTTGTACCTAGGGTAAAGTTAAAAAGTTTAAACAATTTTAAAATATCACTATATTTAGGCGAGTAAACGAAAAATGTTCATTTCAGACTCTAAAAACGTAGAAATCGTGTTTCAAGTTGAAATACGCCTTGTAAACGAAAAATGTTTATTTCAGACTCTAAAACCGCAGAAATCGTGTTTCAAGTTGAAATACGCCTTGGTACCATATCTCACCTAAAGTAAATGGTAGAATCAAACTTTAACCAAACGTAATGTTTGTACTTAGGGTAAAGTTAAAAAGTTTAAACAATTTTAAAATATCACTATATTTTGGCGAGTAAACGAAAAATGTTCATTTCAAACTCTAAAAACGTAGAAATCGTCTTTCAAGTTGAAATACGCCTTGTAAACGAAAAATGTTTATTTCAGACTCTAATAACGTAGAAATCGTGTTTCAAGTTGAAATACGCCTTGGGACCATATCTCACCTAAAGTAAATGGTAGAATCAAACTTTAACCAAACGTAATGTTTGTACCTAGTATAAAGTTAAAAAGTTTAAACAATTTTAAAATATCACTATATTTAGGCGAGTAAACGAAAAATGTTCATTTCAGACTCTAAAAACGTAGAAATCGTCTTTCAAGTTGAAATACGCCTTGTAAACGAAAAATGTTTATTTCAGACTCTAATAACGTAGAAATCGTGTTTCAAGTTGAAATACGCCTTGGGACCATATCTCACCTAAAGTAAATGGTAGAATCAAACTTTAACGAAACGTAATGTTTGTACCTAGTATAAAGTTAAAAAGTTTAAACAATTTTAAAATATCACTATATTTAGGCGAGTAAACGAAAAATGTTCATTTCAGACTCTAAAAACGTAGAAATCGTCTTTCAAGTTGAAATACGCCTTGTAAACGAAAAATGTTTATTTCAGACTCTAATAACGTAGAAATCGTGTTTCAAGTTGAAATACGCCTTGGGACCATATCTCACCTAAAGTAAATGGTAGAATCAAACTTTAACCAAACGTAAAGTTTGTACCTAGTATAAAGTTAAAAAGTTTAAACAATTTTAAAATATCACTATATTTAGGCGAGTAAACGAAAAATGTTCATTTCAGACTCTAAAAACGTAGAAATCGTCTTTCAAGTTGAAATACGCCTTGTAAACGAAAAATGTTTATTTCAGACTCTAATAACGTAGAAATCGTGTTTCAAGTTGAAATACGCCTTGGGACCATATCTCACCTAAAGTAAATGGTAGAATCAAACTTTAACAAAACGTAATGTTTGTACCTAGGGTAAAGTTAAAAAGTTTAAACAATTTGAAAATATCACTATATTTAGGCGAGTAAACGAAAAATGTTCGTCTCAGACTCTAAAACCGCAGAAATCGTGTTTCAAGTTGAAATACGCCTTGTAAACGAAAAATGTTCATTTCAGACTCTAAAAACGTAGAAATCGTCTTTCAAGTTGAAATACGCCTTGTAAACGAAAAATGTTTATTTCAGACTCTAATAACGTAGAAATCGTGTTTCAAGTTGAAATACGCCTTGGGACCATATCTCACCTAAAGTAAATGGTAGAATCAAACTTTAACCAAACGTAATGTTTGTACCTAGGGTAAAGTTAAAAAGTTTAAACAATTTGAAAATATCACTATATTTAGGCGAGTAAACGAAAAATGTTCGTCTCAGACTCTAAAACCGCAGAAATCGTGTTTCAAGTTGAAATACGCCTTGGTACCATATCTCACCTAAAGTAAATGGTAGAATCAAACTTTAACCAAACGTAATGTTTATACTTAGGGTAAAGTTAAAAAGTTTAAACAATTTTAAAATATCACTATATTTAGGCGAGTAAACGAAAAATGTTCATTTCAGACTCTAAATACGTAGAAATCGTCTTTCAAGTTGAAATACGCCTTGTAAACGAAAAATGTTTATTTCAGACTCTAAAATAGCAGAAATCGTGTTTCAAGTTGAAATACGCCTTGGTACCATATCTCACCTAAAGTAAATGGTAGAATCAAACTTTAACCAAACGTAATGTTTGTACCTAGGGTAAAGTTAAAAAGTTTAAACAATTTTAAAATATCACTATATTTAGGCGAGTAAACGAAAAATGTTCATTTCAGACTCTAAAAACGTAGAAATCGTCTTTCAAGTTGAAATACGCCTTGTAAACGAAAAATGTTTATTTCAGACTCTAATAACGTAGAAATCGTGTTTCAAGTTGAAATACGCCTTGGGACCATATCTCACCTAAAGTAAATGGTAGAATCAAACTTTAACCAAACGTAATGTTTGTACCTAGAGTAAAGTTAAAAAGTTTAAACAATTTGAAAATATCACTATATTTAGGCGAGTAAACGAAAAATGTTCATTTCAGACTCTAAAAACGTAGAAATCGTCTTTCAAGTTGAAATACGCCTTGTAAACGAAAAATGTTTATTTCAGACTCTAAAACCGCAGAAATCGTGTTTCAAGTTGAAATACGCCTTGGGACCATATCTCACCTAAAGTAAATGGTAGAATCAAACTTTAACCAAACGTAATGTTTGTACCTATTATAAAGTTAAAAAGTTTAAACAATTTTAAAATATCACTATATTTAGGCGAGTAAACGAAAAATGTTCATTTCAGACTCTGAAAACGTAGAAATCGTCTTTCAAGTTGAAATACGCCTTGTAAACGAAAAATGTTTATTTCAGACTCTAATAACGTAGAAATCGTGTTTCAAGTTGAAATACGCCTTGGGACCATATCTCACCTAAAGTAAATGGTAGAATCAAACTTTAACCAAACGTAATGTTTGTACCTAGTATAAAGTTAAAAAGTTTAAACAATTTTAAAATATCACTATATTTAGGCGAGTAAACGAAAAATGTTCATTTCAGACTCTAAAAACGTAGAAATCGTGTTTCAAGTTGAAATACGCCTTGTAAACGAAAAATGTTTATTTCAGACTCTAAAACCGCAGAAATCGTGTTTCAAGTTGAAATACGCCTTGGTACCATATCTCACCTAAAGTAAATGGTAGAATCAAACTTTAACCAAACGTAATGTTTGTACTTAGGGTAAAGTTAAAAAGTTTAAACAATTTTAAAATATCACTATATTTAGGCGAGTAAACGAAAAATGTTCATTTCAGACTCTAAAAACGTAGAAATCGTCTTTCAAGTTGAAATACGCCTTGTAAACGAAAAATGTTTATTTCAGACTCTAATAACGTAGAAATCGTGTTTCAAGTTGAAATACGCCTTGGGACCATATCTCACCTAAAGTAAATGGTAGAATCAAACTTTAACCAAACGTAATGTTTGTACCTAGTATAAAGTTAAAAAGTTTAAACAATTTTAAAATATCACTATATTTAGGCGAGTAAACGAAAAATGTTCATTTCAGACTCTAAAAACGTAGAAATCGTCTTTCAAGTTGAAATACGCCTTGTAAACGTAAAATGTTTATTTCAGACTCTAATAACGTAGAAATCGTGTTTCAAGTTGAAATACGCCTTGGGACCATATCTCACCTAAAGTAAATGGTAGAATCAAACTTTAACGAAACGTAATGTTTGTACCTAGTATAAAGTTAAAAAGTTTAAACAATTTTAAAATATCACTATATTTAGGCGAGTAAACGAAAAATGTTCATTTCAGACTCTAAAAACGTAGAAATCGTCTTTCAAGTTGAAATACGCCTTGTAAACGAAAAATGTTTATTTCAGACTCTAATAACGTAGAAATCGTGTTTCAAGTTGAAATACGCCTTGGGACCATATCTCACCTAAAGTAAATGGTAGAATCAAACTTTAACCAAACGTAAAGTTTGTACCTAGTATAAAGTTAAAAAGTTTAAACAATTTTAAAATATCACTATATTTAGGCGAGTAAACGAAAAATGTTCATTTCAGACTCTAAAAACGTAGAAATCGTCTTTCAAGTTGAAATACGCCTTGTAAACGAAAAATGTTTATTTCAGACTCTAATAACGTAGAAATCGTGTTTCAAGTTGAAATACGCCTTGGGACCATATCTCACCTAAAGTAAATGGTAGAATCAAACTTTAACAAAACGTAATGTTTGTACCTAGGGCAAAGTTAAAAAGTTTAAACAATTTGAAAATATCACTATATTTAGGCGAGTAAACGAAAAATGTTCGTCTCAGACTCTAAAACCGCAGAAATCGTGTTTCAAGTTGAAATACGCCTTGTAAACGAAAAATGTTCATTTCAGACTCTAAAAACGTAGAAATCGTCTTTCAAGTTGAAATACGCCTTGTAAACGAAAAATGTTTATTTCAGACTCTAATAACGTAGAAATCGTGTTTCAAGTTGAAATACGCCTTGGGACCATATCTCACCTAAAGTAAATGGTAGAATCAAACTTTAACCAAACGTAATGTTTGTACCTAGGGTAAAGTTAAAAAGTTTAAACAATTTGAAAATATCACTATATTTAGGCGAGTAAACGAAAAATGTTCATTTCAGACTCTAAAAACGTAGAAATCGTCTTTCAAGTTGAAATACGCCTTGTAAACGAAAAATGTTTATTTCAGACTCTAAAACCGCAGAAATCGTGTTTCAAGTTGAAATACGCCTTGTAAACGAAAAATGTTTATTTCAGACTCTAATAACGTAGAAATCGTGTTTCAAGTTGAAATACGCCTTGGGACCATATCTCACCTAAAGTAAATGGTAGAATCAAACTTTAACCAAACGTAATGTTTGTACTTAGGGTAAAGTTAAAAAGTTTAAACAATTTTAAAATATCACTATATTTAGGCGAGTAAACGAAAAATGTTCATTTCAGACTCTAAAAACGTAGAAATCGTCTTTCAAGTTGAAATACGCCTTGTAAACGAAAAATGTTTATTTCAGACTCTAATAACGTAGAAATCGTGTTTCAAGTTGAAATACGCCTTGGTACCATATCTCACCTAAAGTATATGGTAGAATCAAAACTTTAACCAAACGTAATGTTTGTACTTAGGGTAAAGTTAAAAAGTTTAAACAATTTTAAAATATCACTATATTTAGGCGAGTAAACGAAAAATGTTCATTTCAGACTCTAAAAACGTAGAAATCGTCTTTCAAGTTGAAATACGCCTTGTAAACGAAAAATGTTTATTTCAGACTCTAAAACCGCAGAAATCGTGTTTCAAGTTGAAATACGCCTTGGTACCATATCTCACCTAAAGTAAATGGTAGAATCAAACTTTAACCAAACGTAATGTTTGTACCTAGGGTAAAGTTAAAAAGTTTAAACAATTTTAAAATATCACTATATTTAGGCGAGTAAACGAAAAATGTTCATTTCAGACTCTAAAAACGTAGAAATCGTGTTTCAAGTTGAAATACGCCTTGTAAACGAAAAATGTTTATTTCAGACTCTAATAACGTAGAAATCGTGTTTCAAGTTGAAATACGCCTTGGGACCATATCTCACCTAAAGTAAATGGTAGAATCAAACTTTAACCAAACGTAATGTTTGTACCTAGTATAAAGTTAAAAAGTTTAAACAATTTTAAAATATCACTATATTTAGGCGAGTAAACGAAAAATGTTCATTTCAGACTCTAAAAACGTAGAAATCGTGTTTCAAGTTGAAATACGCCTTGTAAACGAAAAATGTTTATTTCAGACTCTAAAACCGCAGAAATCGTGTTTCAAGTTGAAATACGCCTTGGTACCATATCTCACCTAAAGTAAATGGTAGAATCAAACTTTAACCAAACGTAATGTTTGTACCTAGTATAAAGTTAAAAAGTTTAAACAATTTTAAAATATCACTATATTTAGGCGAGTAAACGAAAAATGTTCATTTCAGACTCTAAAAACGTAGAAATCGTCTTTCAAGTTGAAATACGCCTTGTAAACGAAAAATGTTTATTTCAGACTCTAATAACGTAGAAATCGTGTTTCAAGTTGAAATACGCCTTGGGACCATATCTCACCTAAAGTAAATGGTAGAATAAAACTTTAACCAAACGTAATGTTTGTACCTAGGGTAAAGTTAAAAAGTTTAAACAATTTGAAAATATCACTATATTTAGGCGAGTAAACGAAAAATGTTCGTCTCAGACTCTAAAACCGCAGAAATCGTGTTTCAAGTTGAAATACGCCTTGTAAACGAAAAATGTTCAATTCAGACTCTAAAAACGTAGAAATCGTCTTTCAAGTTGAAATACGCCTTGTAAACGAAAAATGTTTATTTCAGACTCTAATAACGTAGAAATCGTGTTTCAAGTTGAAATACGCCTTGGGACCATATCTCACCTAAAGTAAATGGTAGAATCAAACTTTAACCAAACGTAATGTTTGTACCTAGGGTAAAGTTAAAAAGTTTAAACAATTTGAAAATATCACTATATTTAGGCGAGTAAACGAAAAATGTTCGTCTCAGACTCTAAAACCGCAGAAATCGTGTTTCAAGTTGAAATACGCCTTGTAAACGAAAAATGTTCATTTCAGACTCTAAAAACGTAGAAATCGTCTTTCAAGTTGAAATACGCCTTGTAAACGAAAAATGTTTATTTCAGACTCTAATAACGTAGAAATCGTGTTTCAAGTTGAAATACGCCTTGGGACCATATCTCACCTAAAGTAAATGGTAGAATCAAACTTTAACCAAACGTAATGTTTGTACTTAGGGTAAAGTTAAAAAGTTTAAACAATTTTAAAATATCACTATATTTAGGCGAGTAAACGAAAAATGTTCATTTCAGACTCTAAAAACGTAGAAATCGTCTTTCAAGTTGAAATACGCCTTGTAAACGAAAAATGTTTATTCAGACTCTAAAACCGCAGAAATCGTGTTTCAAGTTGAAATACGCCTTGGTACCATATCTCACCTAAAGTAAATGGTAGAATCAAACTTTAACTAAACGTAATGTTTGTACCTAGTATAAAGTTAAAAAGTTTAAACAATTTTAAAATATCACTATTTTTAGGCGAATAAACGAAAAATGTTCATTTCAGACTCTAAAAACGTAGAAATCGTCTTTCAAGTTGAAATACGCCTTGTAAACGAAAAATGTTTATTTCAGACTCTAATAACGTAGAAATCGTGTTTCAAGTTGAAATACGCCTTGGGACCATATCTCACCTAAAGTAAATGGTAGAATCAAACTTTAACCAAACGTAATGTTTGTACCTAGGGTAAAGTTAAAAAGTTTAAACAATTTGAAAATATCACTATATTTAGGCGAGTAAACGAAAAATGTTCGTCTCAGACTCTAAAACCGCAGAAATCGTGTTTCAAGTTGAAATACGCCTTGTAAACGAAAAATGTTCATTTCAGACTCTAAAAACGTAGAAATCGTCTTTCAAGTTGAAATACGCCTTGTAAACGAAAAATGTTTATTTCAGACTCTAATAACGTAGAAATCGTGTTTCAAGTTGAAATACGCCTTGGGACCATATCTCACCTAAAGTAAATGGTAGAATCAAACTTTAACCAAACGTAATGTTTGTACCTAGGGTAAAGTTAAAAAGTTTAAACAATTTGAAAATATCACTATATTTAGGCGAGTAAACGAAAAATGTTCGTCTCAGACTCTAAAACCGCAGAAATCGTGTTTCAAGTTGAAATACGCCTTGGTACCATATCTCACCTAAAGTAAATGGTAGAATCAAACTTTAACCAAACGTAATGTTTGTACTTAGGGTAAAGTTAAAAAGTTTAAACAATTTTAAAATATCACTATATTTAGGCGAGTAAACGAAAAATGTTCATTTCAGACTCTAAAAACGTAGAAATCGTCTTTCAAGTTGAAATACGCCTTGTAAACGAAAAATGTTTATTTCAGACTCTAAAACCGCAGAAATCGTGTTTCAAGTTGAAATACGCCTTGGTACCATATCTCACCTAAAGTAAATGGTAGAATCAAACTTTAACCAAACGTAATGTTTGTACTTAGGGTAAAGTTAAAAAGTTTAAACAATTTTAAAATATCACTATATTTAGGCGAGTAAACGAAAAATGTTCATTTCAGACTCTAAAAACGTAGAAATCGTCTTTCAAGTTGAAATACGCCTTGTAAACGAAAAATGTTTATTTCAGACTCTAAAACCGCAGAAATCGTGTTTCAAGTTGAAATACGCCTTGGTACCATATCTCACCTAAAGTAAATGGTAGAATCAAACTTTAACCAAACGTAATGTTTGTACCTAGGGTAAAGTTAAAAAGTTTAAACAATTTTAAAATATCACTATATTTAGGCGAGTAAACGAAAAATGTTCATTTCAGACTCTAAAAACGTAGAAATCGTCTTTCAAGTTGAAATACGCCTTGTAAACGAAAAATGTTTATTTCAGACTCTAAAACCGCAGAAATCGTGTTTCAAGTTGAAATACGCCTTGGTACATATCTCACCTAAAGTAAATGGTAGAATCAAACTTTAACCAAACGTAATGTTTGTACTTAGGGTAAAGTTAAAAAGTTTAAACAATTTTAAAATATCACTATATTTAGGCGAGTAAACGAAAAATGTTCATTTCAGACTCTAAAAACGTAGAAATCGTCTTTCAAGTTGAAATACGCCTTGGTACCATATCTCACCTAAAGTAAATGGTAGAATCAAACTTTAACCAAACGTAATGTTTGTACTTAGGGTAAAGTTAAAAAGTTTAAACAATTTTAAAATATCACTATATTTAGGCGAGTAAACGAAAAATGTTCATTTCAGACTCTAAAAACGTAGAAATCGTGTTTCAAGTTGAAATACGCCTTGTAAACGAAAAATGTTTATTTCAGACTCTAAAACCGCAGAAATCGTGTTTCAAGTTGAAATACGCCTTGGTACCATATCTCACCTAAAGTAAATGGTAGAATCAAACTTTAACCAAACGTAATGTTTGTACCTAGTATAAAGTTAAAAAGTTTAAACAATTTTAAAATATCACTATATTTAGGCGAGTAAACGAAAAATGTTCATTTCAGACTCTAAAAACGTAGAAATCGTCTTTCAAGTTGAAATACGCCTTGTAAACGAAAAATGTTTATTTCAGACTCTAATAACGTAGAAATCGTGTTTCAAGTTGAAATACGCCTTGGGACCATATCTCACCTAAAGTAAATGGTAGAATAAAACTTTAACCAAACGTAATGTTTGTACCTAGGGTAAAGTTAAAAAGTTTAAACAATTTGAAAATATCACTATATTTAGGCGAGTAAACGAAAAATGTTCGTCTCAGACTCTAAAACCGCAGAAATCGTGTTTCAAGTTGAAATACGCCTTGTAAACGAAAAATGTTCAATTCAGACTCTAAAAACGTAGAAATCGTCTTTCAAGTTGAAATACGCCTTGTAAACGAAAAATGTTTATTTCAGACTCTAATAACGTAGAAATCGTGTTTCAAGTTGAAATACGCCTTGGGACCATATCTCACCTAAAGTAAATGGTAGAATCAAACTTTAACCAAACGTAATGTTTGTACTTAGGGTAAAGTTAAAAAGTTTAAACAATTTTAAAATATCACTATATTTAGGCGAGTAAACGAAAAATGTTCATTTCAGACTCTAAAAACGTAGAAATCGTCTTTCAAGTTGAAATACGCCTTGTAAACGAAAAATGTTTATTTCAGACTCTAAAACCGCAGAAATCGTGTTTCAAGTTGAAATACGCCTTGGTACCATATCTCACCTAAAGTAAATGGTAGAATCAAACTTTAACTAAACGTAATGTTTGTACCTAGTATAAAGTTAAAAAGTTTAAACAATTTTAAAATATCACTAAATTTAGGCGAATAAACGAAAAATGTTCATTTCAGACTCTAAAAACGTAGAAATCGTCTTTCAAGTTGAAATACGCCTTGTAAACGAAAAATGTTTATTTCAGACTCTAATAACGTAGAAATCGTGTTTCAAGTTGAAATACGCCTTGGGACCATATCTCACCTAAAGTAAATGGTAGAATCAAACTTTAACCAAACGTAATGTTTGTACCTAGGGTAAAGTTAAAAAGTTTAAACAATTTGAAAATATCACTATATTTAGGCGAGTAAACGAAAAATGTTCGTCTCAGACTCTAAAACCGCAGAAATCGTGTTTCAAGTTGAAATACGCCTTGTAAACGAAAAATGTTCATTTCAGACTCTAAAAACGTAGAAATCGTCTTTCAAGTTGAAATACGCCTTGTAAACGAAAAATGTTTATTTCAGACTCTAATAACGTAGAAATCGTGTTTCAAGTTGAAATACGCCTTGGGACCATATCTCACCTAAAGTAAATGGTAGAATCAAACTTTAACCAAACGTAATGTTTGTACCTAGGGTAAAGTTAAAAAGTTTAAACAATTTTAAAATATCACTATATTTAGGCGAGTAAACGAAAAATGTTCATTTCAGACTCTAAAAACGTAGAAATCGTCTTTCAAGTTGAAATAAGCCTTGTAAACGAAAAATGTTTATTTCAGACTCTAAAACCGCAGAAATCGTGTTTCAAGTTGAAATACGCCTTGGTACCATATCTCACCTAAAGTAAATGGTAGAATCAAACTTTAACCAAACGTAATGTTTGTACTTAGGGTAAAGTTAAAAAGTTTAAACAATTTTAAAATATCACTATATTTAGGCGAGTAAACGAAAAATGTTCATTTCAGACTCTAAAAACGTAGAAATCGTCTTTCAAGTTGAAATACGCCTTGGTACCATATCTCACCTAAAGTAAATGGTAGAATCAAACTTTAACCAAACGTAATGTTTGTACTTAGGGTAAAGTTAAAAAGTTTAAACAATTTTAAAATATCACTATATTTAGGCGAGTAAACGAAAAATGTTCATTTCAGACTCTAAAAACGTAGAAATCGTGTTTCAAGTTGAAATACGCCTTGTAAACGAAAAATGTTTATTTCAGACTCTAAAACCGCAGAAATCGTGTTTCAAGTTGAAATACGCCTTGGTACCATATCTCACCTAAAGTAAATGGTAGAATCAAACTTTAACCAAACGTAATGTTTGTATCTAGTATAAAGTTAAAAAGTTTAAACAATTTTAAAATATCACTATATTTAGGCGAGTAAACAAAAAATGTTCATTTCAGACTCTAAAAACGTAGAAATCGTCTTTCAAGTTGAAATACGCCTTGTAAACGAAAAATGTTTATTTCAGACTCTAATAACGTAGAAATCGTGTTTCAAGTTGAAATACGCCTTGGGACCATATCTCACCTAAAGTAAATGGTAGAATAAAACTTTAACCAAACGTAATGTTTGTACCTAGGGTAAAGTTAAAAAGTTTAAACAATTTGAAAATATCACTATATTTAGGCGAGTAAACGAAAAATGTTCGTCTCAGACTCTAAAACCGCAGAAATCGTGTTTCAAGTTGAAATACGCCTTGTAAACGAAAAATGTTCAATTCAGACTCTAAAAACGTAGAAATCGTCTTTCAAGTTGAAATACGCCTTGTAAACGAAAAATGTTTATTTCAGACTCTAATAACGTAGAAATCGTGTTTCAAGTTGAAATACGCCTTGGGACCATATCTCACCTAAAGTAAATGGTAGAATCAAACTTTAACCAAACGTAATGTTTGTACTTAGGGTAAAGTTAAAAAGTTTAAACAATTTTAAAATATCACTATATTTAGGCGAGTAAACGAAAAATGTTCATTTCAGACTCTAAAAACGTAGAAATCGTCTTTCAAGTTGAAATACGCCTTGTAAACGAAAAATGTTTATTTCAGACTCTAAAACCGCAGAAATCGTGTTTCAAGTTGAAATACGCCTTGGTACCATATCTCACCTAAAGTAAATGGTAGAATCAAACTTTAACTAAACGTAATGTTTGTACCTAGTATAAAGTTAAAAAGTTTAAACAATTTTAAAATATCACTATATTTAGGCGAATAAACGAAAAATGTTCATTTCAGACTCTAAAAACGTAGAAATCGTCTTTCAAGTTGAAATACGCCTTGTAAACGAAAAATGTTTATTTCAGACTCTAATAACGTAGAAATCGTGTTTCAAGTTGAAATACGCCTTGGGACCATATCTCACCTAAAGTAAATGGTAGAATCAAACTTTAACCAAACGTAATGTTTGTACCTAGGGTAAAGTTAAAAAGTTTAAACAATTTGAAAATATCACTATATTTAGGCGAGTAAACGAAAAATGTTCGTCTCAGACTCTAAAACCGCAGATATCGTGTTTCAAGTTGAAATACGCCTTGTAAACGA
The DNA here is from genome assembly GCA_947425015.1 of Pterostichus niger. NCBI lineage: Eukaryota > Metazoa > Arthropoda > Insecta > Coleoptera > Carabidae > Pterostichus > Pterostichus niger. Next base: position 42,501 of record CANDYQ010000064.1, read on the forward strand.
AAAATGTTCATTTCAGACTCTAAAAACGTAGAAATCGTCTTTCAAGTTGAAATACGCCTTGTAAACGAAAAATGTTTATTTCAGACTCTAATAACGTAGAAATCGTGTTTCAAGTTGAAATACGCCTTGGGACCATATCTCACCTAAAGTAAATGGTAGAATCAAACTTTAACCAAACGTAATGTTTGTACCTAGGGTAAAGTTAAAAAGTTTAAACAATTTGAAAATATCACTATATTTAGGCGAGTAAACGAAAAATGTTCGTCTCAGACTCTAAAACCGCAGAAATCGTGTTTCAAGTTGAAATACGCCTTGGTACCATATCTCACCTAAAGTAAATGGTAGAATCAAACTTTAACCAAACGTAATGTTTGTACTTAGGGTAAAGTTAAAAAGTTTAAACAATTTTAAAATATCACTATATTTAGGCGAGTAAACGAAAAATGTTCATTTCAGACTCTAAAAACGTAGAAATCGTCTTTCAAGTTGAAATACGCCTTGTAAACGAAAAATGTTTATTTCAGACTCTAAAACCGCAGAAATCGTGTTTCAAGTTGAAATACGCCTTGGTACCATATCTCACCTAAAGTAAATGGTAGAATCAAACTTTAACCAAACGTAATGTTTGTACTTAGGGTAAAGTTAAAAAGTTTAAACAATTTTAAAATATCACTATATTTAGGCGAGTAAACGAAAAATGTTCATTTCAGACTCTAAAAACGTAGAAATCGTCTTTCAAGTTGAAATACGCCTTGTAAACGAAAAATGTTTATTTCAGACTCTAAAACCGCAGAAATCGTGTTTCAAGTTGAAATACGCCTTGGTACCATATCTCACCTAAAGTAAATGGTAGAATCAAACTTTAACCAAACGTAATGTTTGTACCTAGGGTAAAGTTAAAAAGTTTAAACAATTTTAATATCACTATATTTAGGCGAGTAAACGAAAAATGTTCATTTCAGACTCTAAAAACGTAGAAATCGTCTTTCAAGTTGAAATACGCCTTGTAAACGAAAAATGTTTATTTCAGACTCTAAAACCGCAGAAATCGTGTTTCAAGTTGAAATACGCCTTGGTACCATATCTCACCTAAAGTAAATGGTAGAATCAAACTTTAACCAAACGTAATGTTTGTACTTAGGGTAAAGTTAAAAAGTTTAAACAATTTTAAAATATCACTATATTTAGGCGAGTAAACGAAAAATGTTCATTTCAGACTCTAAAAACGTAGAAATCGTCTTTCAAGTTGAAATACGCCTTGGTACCATATCTCACCTAAAGTAAATGGTAGAATCAAACTTTAACCAAACGTAATGTTTGTACTTAGGGTAAAGTTAAAAAGTTTAAACAATTTTAAAATATCACTATATTTAGGCGAGTAAACGAAAAATGTTCATTTCAGACTCTAAAAACGTAGAAATCGTGTTTCAAGTTGAAATACGCCTTGTAAACGAAAAATGTTTATTTCAGACTCTAAAACCGCAGAAATCGTGTTTCAAGTTGAAATACGCCTTGGTACCATATCTCACCTAAAGTAAATGGTAGAATCAAACTTTAACCAAACGTAATGTTTGTACCTAGTATAAAGTTAAAAAGTTTAAACAATTTTAAAATATCACTATATTTAGGCGAGTAAACGAAAAATGTTCATTTCAGACTCTAAAAACGTAGAAATCGTCTTTCAAGTTGAAATACGCCTTGTAAACGAAAGATGTTTATTTCAGACTCTAATAACGTAGAAATCGTGTTTCAAGTTGAAATACGCCTTGGGACCATATCTCACCTAAAGTAAATGGTAGAATAAAACTTTAACCAAACGTAATGTTTGTACCTAGGGTAAAGTTAAAAAGTTTAAACAATTTGAAAATATCACTATATTTAGGCGAGTAAACGAAAAATGTTCGTCTCAGACTCTAAAACCGCAGCAATCGTGTTTCAAGTTGAAATACGCCTTGGTACCATATCTCACCTAAAGTAAATGGTAGAATCAAACTTTAACCAAACGTAATGTTTGTACTTAGGGTAAAGTTAAAAAGTTTAAACAATTTTAAAATATCACTATATTTAGGCGAGTAAACGAAAAATGTTCATTTCAGACTCTAAAAACGTAGAAATCGTCTTTCAAGTTGAAATACGCCTTGTAAACGAAAAATGTTTATTTCAGACTCTAAAACCGCAGAAATCGTGTTTCAAGTTGAAATACGCCTTGTAAACGAAAAATGTTCATTTCAGACTCTAAAAACGTAGAAATCGTCTTTCAAGTTGAAATACGCCTTGTAAACGAAAAATGTTTATTTCAGACTCTAATAACGTAGAAATCGTGTTTCAAGTTGAAATACGCCTTGGGACCATATCTCACCTAAAGTAAATGGTAGAATCAAACTTTAACCAAACGTAATGTTTGTACTTAGAGTAAAGTTAAAAAGTTTAAACAATTTTAAAATATCACTATATTTAGGCGAGTAAACGAAAAATGTTCATTTCAGACTCTAAAAACGTAGAAATCGTCTTTCAAGTTGAAATACGCCTTGTAAACGAAAAATGTTTATTTCAGACTCTAAAACCGCAGAAATCGTGTTTCAAGTTGAAATACGCCTTGGTACCATATCTCACCTAAAGTAAATGGTAGAATCAAACTTTAACCAAACGTAATGTTTGTACTTAGGGTAAACTTAAAAAGTTTAAACAATTTTAAAATATCACTATATTTAGGCGAGTAAACGAAAAATGTTCATTTCAGACTCTAAAAACGTAGAAATCGTCTTTCAAGTTGAAATACGCCTTGTAAACGAAAAATGTTTATTTCAGACTCTAAAACCGCAGAAATCGTGTTTCAAGTTGAAATACGCCTTGGTACCATATCTCACCTAAAGTAAATGGTAGAATCAAACTTTAACCAAACGTAATGTTTGTACCTAGGGTAAAGTTAAAAAGTTTAAACAATTTTAAAATATCACTATATTTAGGCGAGTAAACGAAAAATGTTCATTTCAGACTCTAAAAACGTAGAAATCGTGTTTCAAGTTGAAATACGCCTTGTAAACGAAAAATGTTTATTTCAGACTCTAATAACGTAGAAATCGTGTTTCAAGTTGAAATACGCCTTGGGACCATATCTCACCTAAAGTAAATGGTAGAATCAAACTTTAACCAAACGTAATGTTTGTACCTAGTATAAAGTTAAAAAGTTTAAACAATTTTAAAATATCACTATATTTAGGCGAGTAAACGAAAAATGTTCATTTCAGACTCTAAAAACGTAGAAATCGTGTTTCAAGTTGAAATACGCCTTGTAAACGAAAAATGTTTATTTCAGACTCTAAAACCGCAGAAATCGTGTTTCAAGTTGAAATACGCCTTGGTACCATATCTCACCTAAAGTAAATGGTAGAATCAAACTTTAACCAAACGTAATGTTTGTACTTAGGGTAAAGTTAAAAAGTTTAAACAATTTTAAAATATCACTATATTTAGGCGAATAAACGAAAAATGTTCATTTCAGACTCTAAAAACGTAGAAATCGTCTTTCAAGTTGAAATACGCCTTGTAAACGAAAAATGTTTATTTCAGACTCTAAAACCGCAGAAATCGTGTTTCAAGTTGAAATACGCCTTGGTACCATATCTCACCTAAAGTAAATGGTAGAATCAAACTTTAACCAAACGTAATGTTTGTACTTAGGGTAAAGTTAAAAAGTTTAAACAATTTTAAAATATCACTATATTTAGGCGAGTAAACGAAAAATGTTCATTTCAGACTCTAAAAACGTAGAAATCGTCTTTCAAGTTGAAATACGCCTTGTAAACGAAAAATGTTTATTTCAGACTCTAAAACCGCAGAAATCGTGTTTCAAGTTGAAATACGCCTTGGTACCATATCTCACCTAAAGTAAATGGTAGAATCAAACTTTAACCAAACGTAATGTTTGTACCTAGTATAAAGTTAAAAAGTTTAAACAATTTTAAAATATCACTATATTTAGGCGAGTAAACGAAAAATGTTCATTTCAGACTCTAAAAACGTAGAAATCGTCTTTCAAGTTGAAATACGCCTTGTAAACGAAAAATGTTTATTTCAGACTCTAAAACCGCAGAAATCGTGTTTCAAGTTGAAATACGCCTTGGTACCATATCTCACCTAAAGTAAATGGTAGAATCAAACTTTAACCAAACGTAATGTTTGTACTTAGGGTAAAGTTAAAAAGTTTAAACAATTTTAAAATATCACTATATTTAGGCGAGTAAACGAAAAATGTTCATTTCAGACTCTAAAAACGTAGAAATCGTCTTTCAAGTTGAAATACGCCTTGGTACCATATCTCACCTAAAGTAAATGGTAGAATCAAACTTTAACCAAACGTAATGTTTGTACTTAGGGTAAAGTTAAAAAGTTTAAACAATTTTAAAATATCACTATATTTAGGCGAGTAAACGAAAAATGTTCATTTCAGACTCTAAAAACGTAGAAATCGTGTTTCAAGTTGAAATACGCCTTGTAAACGAAAAATGTTTATTTCAGACTCTAAAACCGCAGAAATCGTGTTTCAAGTTGAAATACGCCTTGGTACCATATCTCACCTAAAGTAAATGGTAGAATCAAACTTTAACCAAACGTAATGTTTGTACCTAGTATAAAGTTAAAAAGTTTAAACAATTTTAAAATATCACTATATTTAGGCGAGTAAACGAAAAATGTTCATTTCAGACTCTAAAAACGTAGAAATCGTCTTTCAAGTTGAAATACGCCTTGTAAACGAAAAATGTTTATTTCAGACTCTAATAACGTAGAAATCGTGTTTCAAGTTGAAATACGCCTTGTAAACGAAAAATGTTCATTTCAGACTCTAAAAACGTAGAAATCGTCTTTCAAGTTGAAATACGCCTTGTAAACGAAAAATGTTTATTTCAGACTCTAATAACGTAGAAATCGTGTTTCAAGTTGAAATACGCCTTGGGACCATATCTCACCTAAAGTAAATGGTAGAATCAAACTTTAACCAAACGTAATGTTTGTACTTAGAGTAAAGTTAAAAAGTTTAAACAATTTTAAAATATCACTATATTTAGGCGAGTAAACGAAAAATGTTCATTTCAGACTCTAAAAACGTAGAAATCGTCTTTCAAGTTGAAATACGCCTTGTAAACGAAAAATGTTTATTTCAGACTCTAAAACCGCAGAAATCGTGTTTCAAGTTGAAATACGCCTTGGTACCATATCTCACCTAAAGTAAATGGTAGAATCAAACTTTAACCAAACGTAATGTTTGTACTTAGGGTAAACTTAAAAAGTTTAAACAATTTTAAAATATCACTATATTTAGGCGAGTAAACGAAAAATGTTCATTTCAGACTCTAAAAACGTAGAAATCGTCTTTCAAGTTGAAATACGCCTTGTAAACGAAAAATGTTTATTTCAGACTCTAAAACCGCAGAAATCGTGTTTCAAGTTGAAATACGCCTTGGTACCATATCTCACCTAAAGTAAATGGTAGAATCAAACTTTAACCAAACGTAATGTTTGTACCTAGGGTAAAGTTAAAAAGTTTAAACAATTTTAAAATATCACTATATTTAGGCGAGTAAACGAAAAATGTTCATTTCAGACTCTAAAAACGTAGAAATCGTGTTTCAAGTTGAAATACGCCTTGTAAACGAAAAATGTTTATTTCAGACTCTAATAACGTAGAAATCGTGTTTCAAGTTGAAATACGCCTTGGGACCATATCTCACCTAAAGTAAATGGTAGAATCAAACTTTAACCAAACGTAATGTTTGTACCTAGTATAAAGTTAAAAAGTTTAAACAATTTTAAAATATCACTATATTTAGGCGAGTAAACGAAAAATGTTCATTTCAGACTCTAAAAACGTAGAAATCGTGTTTCAAGTTGAAATACGCCTTGTAAACGAAAAATGTTTATTTCAGACTCTAAAACCGCAGAAATCGTGTTTCAAGTTGAAATACGCCTTGGTACCATATCTCACCTAAAGTAAATGGTAGAATCAAACTTTAACCAAACGTAATGTTTGTACTTAGGGTAAAGTTAAAAAGTTTAAACAATTTTAAAATATCACTATATTTAGGCGAGTAAACGAAAAATGTTCATTTCAGACTCTAAAAACGTAGAAATCGTCTTTCAAGTTGAAATACGCCTTGTAAACGAAAAATGTTTATTTCAGACTCTAAAACCGCAGAAATCGTGTTTCAAGTTGAAATACGCCTTGGTACCATATCTCACCTAAAGTAAATGGTAGAATCAAACTTTAACCAAACGTAATGTTTGTACCTAGGGTAAAGTTAAAAAGTTTAAACAATTTTAAAATATCACTATATATAGGCGAGTAAACGAAAAATGTTCATTTCAGACTCTAAAAACGTAGAAATCGTGTTTCAAGTTGAAATACGCCTTGTAAACGAAAAATGTTTATTTCAGACTCTAATAACGTAGAAATCGTGTTTCAAGTTGAAATACGCCTTGGGACCATATCTCACCTAAAGTAAATGGTAGAATCAAACTTTATCCAAACGTAATGTTTGTACCTAGTATAAAGTTAAAAAGTTTAAACAATTTTAAAATATCACTATATTTAGGCGAGTAAACGAAAAATGTTCATTTCAGACTCTAAAAACGTAGAAATCGTGTTTCAAGTTGAAATACGCCTTGTAAACGAAAAATGTTTATTTCAGACTCTAAAACCGCAGAAATCGTGTTTCAAGTTGAAATACGCCTTGGTACCATATCTCACCTAAAGTAAATGGTAGAATCAAACTTTAACTAAACGTAATGTTTGTACCTAGTATAAAGTTAAAAAGTTTAAACAATTTTAAAATATCACTATATTTAGGCGAATAAACGAAAAATGTTCATTTCAGACTCTAAAAACGTAGAAATCGTCTTTCAAGTTGAAATACGCCTTGTAAACGAAAAATGTTTATTTCAGACTCTAATAACGTAGAAATCGTGTTTCAAGTTGAAATACGCCTTGGGACCATATCTCACCTAAAGTAAATGGTAGAATCAAACTTTAACCAAACGTAATGTTTGTACCTAGGGTAAAGTTAAAAAGTTTAAACAATTTGAAAATATCACTATATTTAGGCGAGTAAACGAAAAATGTTCTTCTCAGACTCTAAAACCGCAGAAATCGTGTTTCAAGTTGAAATACGCCTTGTAAACGAAAAATGTTCATTTCAGACTCTAAAAACGTAGAAATCGTCTTTCAAGTTGAAATACGCCTTGTAAACGAAAAATGTTTATTTCAGACTCTAATAACGTAGAAATCGTGTTTCAAGTTGAAATACGCCTTGGGACCATATCTCACCTAAAGTAAATGGTAGAATCAAACTTTAACCAAACGTAATGTTTGTACCTAGGGTAAAGTTAAAAAGTTTAAACAATTTGAAAATATCACTATATTTAGGCGAGTAAACGAAAAATGTTCGTCTCAGACTCTAAAACCGCAGAAATCGTGTTTCAAGTTGAAATACGCCTTGGTACCATATCTCACCTAAAGTAAATGGTAGAATCAAACTTTAACCAAACGTAATGTTTGTACTTAGGGTAAAGTTAAAAAGTTTAAACAATTTTAAAATATCACTATATTTAGGCGAGTAAACGAAAAATGTTCATTTCAGACTCTAAAAACGTAGAAATCGTCTTTCAAGTTGAAATACGCCTTGTAAACGAAAAATGTTTATTTCAGACTCTAAAACCGCAGAAATCGTGTTTCAAGTTGAAATACGCCTTGGTACCATATCTCACCTAAAGTAAATGGTAGAATCAAACTTTAACCAAACGTAATGTTTGTACTTAGGGTAAAGTTAAAAAGTTTAAACAATTTTAAAATATCACTATATTTAGGCGAGTAAACGAAAAATGTTCATTTCAGACTCTAAAAACGTAGAAATCGTCTTTCAAGTTGAAATACGCCTTGGTACCATATCTCACCTAAAGTAAATGGTAGAATCAAACTTTAACCAAACGTAATGTTTGTACTTAGGGTAAAGTTAAAAAGTTTAAACAATTTTAAAATATCACTATATTTAGGCGAGTAAACGAAAAATGTTCATTTCAGACTCTAAAAACGTAGAAATCGTGTTTCAAGTTGAAATACGCCTTGTAAACGAAAAATGTTTATTTCAGACTCTTAAACCGCAGAAATCGTGTTTCAAGTTGAAATACGCCTTGGTACCATATCTCACCTAAAGTAAATGGTAGAATCAAACTTTAACCAAACGTAATGTTTGTACCTAGTATAAAGTTAAAAAGTTTAAACAATTTTAAAATATCACTATATTTAGGCGAGTAAACGAAAAATGTTCATTTCAGACTCTAAAAACGTAGAAATCGTCTTTCAAGTTGAAATACGCCTTGTAAACGAAAAATGTTTATTTCAGACTCTAATAACGTAGAAATCGTGTTTCAAGTTGAAATACGCCTTGGGACCATATCTCACCTAAAGTAAATGGTAGAATCAAACTTTAACCAAACGTAATGTTTGTACTTAGGGTAAAGTTAAAAAGTTTAAACAATTTTAAAATATCACTATATTTAGGCGAGTAAACGAAAAATGTTCATTTCAGACTCTAAAAACGTAGAAATCGTCTTTCAAGTTGAAATACGCCTTGTAAACGAAAAATGTTTATTTCAGACTCTAAAACCGCAGAAATCGTGTTTCAAGTTGAAATACGCCTTGGTACCATATCTCACCTAAAGTAAATGGTAGAATCAAACTTTAACTAAACGTAATGTTTGTACCTAGTATAAAGTTAAAAAGTTTAAACAATTTTAAAATATCACTATATTTAGGCGAATAAACGAAAAATGTTCATTTCAGACTCTAAAAACGTAGAAATCGTCTTTCAAGTTGAAATACGCCTTGTAAACGAAAAATGTTTATTTCAGACTCTAATAACGTAGAAATCGTGTTTCAAGTTGAAATACGCCTTGGGACCATATCTCACCTAAAGTAAATGGTAGAATCAAACTTTAACCAAACGTAATGTTTGTACCTAGGGTAAAGTTAAAAAGTTTAAACAATTTGAAAATATCACTATATTTAGGCGAGTAAACGAAAAATGTTCTTCTCAGACTCTAAAACCGCAGAAATCGTGTTTCAAGTTGAAATACGCCTTGTAAACGAAAAATGTTCATTTCAGACTCTAAAAACGTAGAAATCGTCTTTCAAGTTGAAATACGCCTTGTAAACGAAAAATGTTTATTTCAGACTCTAATAACGTAGAAATCGTGTTTCAAGTTGAAATACGCCTTGGGACCATATCTCACCTAAAGTAAATGGTAGAATCAAACTTTAACCAAACGTAATGTTTGTACCTAGGGTAAAGTTAAAAAGTTTAAACAATTTGAAAATATCACTATATTTAGGCGAGTAAACGAAAAATGTTCGTCTCAGACTCTAAAACCGCAGAAATCGTGTTTCAAGTTGAAATACGCCTTGGTACCATATCTCACCTAAAGTAAATGGTAGAATCAAACTTTAACCAAACGTAATGTTTGTACTTAGGGTAAAGTTAAAAAGTTTAAACAATTTTAAAATATCACTATATTTAGGCGAGTAAACGAAAAATGTTCATTTCAGACTCTAAAAACGTAGAAATCGTCTTTCAAGTTGAAATACGCCTTGTAAACGAAAAATGTTTATTTCAGACTCTAAAACCGCAGAAATCGTGTTTCAAGTTGAAATACGCCTTGGTACCATATCTCACCTAAAGTAAATGGTAGAATCAAACTTTAACCAAACGTAATGTTTGTACTTAGGGTAAAGTTAAAAAGTTTAAACAATTTTAAAATATCACTATATTTAGGCGAGTAAACGAAAAATGTTCATTTCAGACTCTAAAAACGTAGAAATCGTCTTTCAAGTTGAAATACGCCTTGGTACCATATCTCACCTAAAGTAAATGGTAGAATCAAACTTTAACCAAACGTAATGTTTGTACTTAGGGTAAAGTTAAAAAGTTTAAACAATTTTAAAATATCACTATATTTAGGCGAGTAAACGAAAAATGTTCATTTCAGACTCTAAAAACGTAGAAATCGTGTTTCAAGTTGAAATACGCCTTGTAAACGAAAAATGTTTATTTCAGACTCTTAAACCGCAGAAATCGTGTTTCAAGTTGAAATACGCCTTGGTACCATATCTCACCTAAAGTAAATGGTAGAATCAAACTTTAACCAAACGTAATGTTTGTACCTAGTATAAAGTTAAAAAGTTTAAACAATTTTAAAATATCACTATATTTAGGCGAGTAAACGAAAAATGTTCATTTCAGACTCTAAAAACGTAGAAATCGTCTTTCAAGTTGAAATACGCCTTGTAAACGAAAAATGTTTATTTCAGACTCTAATAACGTAGAAATCGTGTTTCAAGTTGAAATACGCCTTGGGACCATATCTCACCTAAAGTAAATGGTAGAATAAAACTTTAACCAAACGTAATGTTTGTACCTAGGGTAAAGTTAAAAAGTTTAAACAATTTGAAAATATCACTATATTTAGGCGAGTAAACGAAAAATGTTCGTCTCAGACTCTAAAACCGCAGAAATCGTGTTTCAAGTTGAAATACGCCTTGTAAACGAAAAATGTTCAATTCAGACTCTAAAAACGTAGAAATCGTCTTTCAAGTTGAAATACGCCTTGTAAACGAAAAATGTTTATTTCAGACTCTAATAACGTAGAAATCGTGTTTCAAGTTGAAATACGCCTTGGGACCATATCTCACCTAAAGTAAATGGTAGAATCAAACTTTAACCAAACGTAATGTTTGTACTTAGGGTAAAGTTAAAAAGTTTAAACAATTTTAAAATATCACTATATTTAGGCGAGTAAACGAAAAATGTTCATTTCAGACTCTAAAAACGTAGAAATCGTCTTTCAAGTTGAAATACGCCTTGTAAACGAAAAATGTTTATTTCAGACTCTAAAACCGCAGAAATCGTGTTTCAAGTTGAAATACGCCTTGGTACCATATCTCACCTAAAGTAAATGGTAGAATCAAACTTTAACTAAACGTAATGTTTGTACCTAGTATAAAGTTAAAAAGTTTAAACAATTTTAAAATATCACTATATTTAGGCGAATAAACGAAAAATGTTCATTTCAGACTCTAAAAACGTAGAAATCGTCTTTCAAGTTGAAATACGCCTTGTAAACGAAAAATGTTTATTTCAGACTCTAATAACGTAGAAATCGTGTTTCAAGTTGAAATACGCCTTGGGACCATATCTCACCTAAAGTAAATGGTAGAATCAAACTTTAACCAAACGTAATGTTTGTACCTAGGGTAAAGTTAAAAAGTTTAAACAATTTGAAAATATCACTATATTTAGGCGAGTAAACGAAAAATGTTCTTCTCAGACTCTAAAACCGCAGAAATCGTGTTTCAAGTTGAAATACGCCTTGTAAACGAAAAATGTTCATTTCAGACTCTAAAAACGTAGAAATCGTCTTTCAAGTTGAAATACGCCTTGTAAACGAAAAATGTTTATTTCAGACTCTAATAACGTAGAAATCGTGTTTCAAGTTGAAATACGCCTTGGGACCATATCTCACCTAAAGTAAATGGTAGAATCAAACTTTAACCAAACGTAATGTTTGTACCTAGGGTAAAGTTAAAAAGTTTAAACAATTTGAAAATATCACTATATTTAGGCGAGTAAACGAAAAATGTTCGTCTCAGACTCTAAAACCGCAGAAATCGTGTTTCAAGTTGAAATACGCCTTGGTACCATATCTCACCTAAAGTAAATGGTAGAATCAAACTTTAACCAAACGTAATGTTTGTACTTAGGGTAAAGTTAAAAAGTTTAAACAATTTTAAAATATCACTATATTTAGGCGAGTAAACGAAAAATGTTCATTTCAGACTCTAAAAACGTAGAAATCGTCTTTCAAGTTGAAATACGCCTTGTAAACGAAAAATGTTTATTTCAGACTCTAAAACCGCAGAAATCGTGTTTCAAGTTGAAATACGCCTTGGTACCATATCTCACCTAAAGTAAATGGTAGAATCAAACTTTAACCAAACGTAATGTTTGTACTTAGGGTAAAGTTAAAAAGTTTAAACAATTTTAAAATATCACTATATTTAGGCGAGTAAACGAAAAATGTTCATTTCAGACTCGAAAAACGTAGAAATCGTCTTTCAAGTTGAAATACGCCTTGGTACCATATCTCACCTAAAGTAAATGGTAGAATCAAACTTTAACCAAACGTAATGTTTGTACTTAGGGTAAAGTTAAAAAGTTTAAACAATTTTAAAATATCACTATATTTAGGCGAGTAAACGAAAAATGTTCATTTCAGACTCTAAAAACGTAGAAATCGTGTTTCAAGTTGAAATACGCCTTGTAAACGAAAAATGTTTATTTCAGACTCTTAAACCGCAGAAATCGTGTTTCAAGTTGAAATACGCCTTGGTACCATATCTCACCTAAAGTAAATGGTAGAATCAAACTTTAACCAAACGTAATGTTTGTACCTAGTATAAAGTTAAAAAGTTTAAACAATTTTAAAATATCACTATATTTAGGCGAGTAAACGAAAAATGTTCATTTCAGACTCTAAAAACGTAGAAATCGTCTTTCAAGTTGAAATACGCCTTGTAAACGAAAAATGTTTATTTCAGACTCTAATAACGTAGAAATCGTGTTTCAAGTTGAAATACGCCTTGGGACCATATCTCACCTAAAGTAAATGGTAGAATAAAACTTTAACCAAACGTAATGTTTGTACCTAGGGTAAAGTTAAAAAGTTTAAACAATTTGAAAATATCACTATATTTAGGCGAGTAAACGAAAAATGTTCGTCTCAGACTCTAAAACCGCAGAAATCGTGTTTCAAGTTGAAATACGCCTTGTAAACGAAAAATGTTCATTTCAGACTCTAAAAACGTAGAAATCGTCTTTCAAGTTGAAATACGCCTTGTAAACGAAAAATGTTTATTTCAGACTCTAATAACGTAGAAATCGTGTTTCAAGTTGAAATACGCCTTGGGACCATATCTCACCTAAAGTAAATGGTAGAATCAAACTTTAACCAAACGTAATGTTTGTACTTAGAGTAAAGTTAAAAAGTTTAAACAATTTTAAAATATCACTATATTTAGGCGAGTAAACGAAAAATGTTCATTTCAGACTCTAAAAACGTAGAAATCGTCTTTCAAGTTGAAATACGCCTTGTAAACGAAAAATGTTTATTTCAGACTCTAAAACCGCAGAAATCGTGTTTCAAGTTGAAATACGCCTTGGTACCATATCTCACCTAAAGTAAATGGTAGAATCAAACTTTAACCAAACGTAATGTTTGTACTTAGGGTAAAGTTAAAAAGTTTAAACAATTTTAAAATATCACTATATTTAGGCGAGTAAACGAAAAATGTTCATTTCAGACTCTAAAAACGTAGAAATCGTCTTTCAAGTTGAAATACGCCTTGTAAACGAAAAATGTTTATTTCAGACTCTAAAACCGCAGAAATCGTGTTTCAAGTTGAAATACGCCTTGGTACCATATCTCACCTAAAGTAAATGGTAGAATCAAACTTTAACCAAACGTAATGTTTGTACCTAGGGTAAAGTTAAAAAGTTTAAACAATTTTAAAATATCACTATATTTAGGCGAGTAAACGAAAAATGTTCATTTCAGACTCTAAAAACGTAGAAATCGTGTTTCAAGTTGAAATACGCCTTGTAAACGAAAAATGTTTATTTCAGACTCTAATAACGTAGAAATCGTGTTTCAAGTTGAAATACGCCTTGGGACCATATCTCACCTAAAGTAAATGGTAGAATCAAACTTTAACCAAACGTAATGTTTGTACCTAGTATAAAGTTAAAAAGTTTAAACAATTTTAAAATATCACTATATTTAGGCGAGTAAACGAAAAATGTTCATTTCAGACTCTAAAAACGTAGAAATCGTGTTTCAAGTTGAAATACGCCTTGTAAACGAAAAATGTTTATTTCAGACTCTAAAACCGCAGAAATCGTGTTTCAAGTTGAAATACGCCTTGGTACCATATCTCACCTAAAGTAAATGGTAGAATCAAACTTTAACCAAACGTAATGTTTGTACTTAGGGTAAAGTTAAAAAGTTTAAACAATTTTAAAATATCACTATATTTAGGCGAGTAAACGAAAAATGTTCATTTCAGACTCTAAAAACGTAGAAATCGTCTTTCAAGTTGAAATACGCCTTGTAAACGAAAAATGTTTATTTCAGACTCTAAAACCGCAGAAATCGTGTTTCAAGTTGAAATACGCCTTGGTACCATATCTCACCTAAAGTAAATGGTAGAATCAAACTTTAACCAAACGTAATGTTTGTACCTAGGGTAAAGTTAAAAAGTTTAAACAATTTTAAAATATCACTATATATAGGCGAGTAAACGAAAAATGTTCATTTCAGACTCTAAAAACGTAGAAATCGTGTTTCAAGTTGAAATACGCCTTGTAAACGAAAAATGTTTATTTCAGACTCTAATAACGTAGAAATCGTGTTTCAAGTTGAAATACGCCTTGGGACCATATCTCACCTAAAGTAAATGGTAGAATCAAACTTTAACCAAACGTAATGTTTGTACCTAGTATAAAGTTAAAAAGTTTAAACAATTTTAAAATATCACTATATTTAGGCGAGTAAACGAAAAATGTTCATTTCAGACTCTAAAAACGTAGAAATCGTGTTTCAAGTTGAAATACGCCTTGTAAACGAAAAATGTTTATTTCAGACTCTAAAACCGCAGAAATCGTGTTTCAAGTTGAAATACGCCTTGGTACCATATCTCACCTAAAGTAAATGGTAGAATCAAACTTTAACCAAACGTAATGTTTGTACCTAGTATAAAGTTAAAAAGTTTAAACAATTTTAAAATATCACTATATTTAGGCGAGTAAACGAAAAATGTTCATTTCAGACTCTAAAAACGTAGAAATCGTCTTTCAAGTTGAAATACGCCTTGTAAACGAAAAATGTTTATTTCAGACTCTAATAACGTAGAAATCGTGTTTCAAGTTGAAATACGCCTTGGGACCATATCTCACCTAAAGTAAATGGTAGAATAAAACTTTAACCAAACGTAATGTTTGTACCTAGGGTAAAGTTAAAAAGTTTAAACAATTTGAAAATATCACTATATTTAGGCGAGTAAACGAAAAATGTTCGTCTCAGACTCTAAAACCGCAGAAATCGTGTTTCAAGTTGAAATACGCCTTGGTACCATATCTCACCTAAAGTAAATGGTAGAATCAAACTTTAACCAAACGTAATGTTTGTACTTAGGGTAAAGTTAAAAAGTTTAAACAATTTTAAAATATCACTATATTTAGGCGAGTAAACGAAAAATGTTCATTTCAGACTCTAAAAACGTAGAAATCGTCTTTCAAGTTGAAATACGCCTTGTAAACGAAAAATATTTATTTCAGACTCTAAAACCGCAGAAATCGTGTTTCAAGTTGAAATACGCCTTGGTACCATATCTCACCTAAAGTAAATGGTAGAATCAAACTTTACCCAAACGTAATGTTTGTACCTAGGGTAAAGTTAAAAAGTTTAAACAATTTTAAAATATCACTATATTTAGGCGAGTAAACGAAAAATGTTCATTTCAGACTCTAAAAACGTAGAAATCGTGTTTCAAGTTGAAATACGCCTTGTAAACGAAAAATGTTTATTTCAGACTCTAATAACGTAGAAATCGTGTTTCAAGTTGAAATACGCCTTGGGACCATATCTCACCTAAAGTAAATGGTAGAATCAAACTTTAACCAAACGTAATGTTTGTACCTAGTATAAAGTTAAAAAGTTTAAACAATTTTAAAATATCACTATATTTAGGCGAGTAAACGAAAAATGTTCATTTCAGACTCTAAAAACGTAGAAATCGTGTTTCAAGTTGAAATACGCCTTGTAAACGAAAAATGTTTATTTCAGACTCTAAAACCGCAGAAATCGTGTTTCAAGTTGAAATACGCCTTGGTACCATATCTCACCTAAAGTAAATGGTAGAATCAAACTTTAACCAAACGTAATGTTTGTACCTAGTATAAAGTTAAAAAGTTTAAACAATTTTAAAATATCACTATATTTAGGCGAGTAAACGAAAAATGTTCATTTCAGACTCTAAAAACGTAGAAATCGTCTTTCAAGTTGAAATACGCCTTGTAAACGAAAAATGTTTATTTCAGACTCTAATAACGTAGAAATCGTATTTCAAGTTGAAATACGCCTTGGGACCATACCTAAAGTAAATGGTAGAATAAAACTTTAACCAAACGTAATGTTTGTACCTAGGGTAAAGTTAAAAAGTTTAAACAATTTGAAAATATCACTATATTTAGGCGAGTAAACGAAAAATGTTCGTCTCAGACTCTAAAACCGCAGAAATCGTGTTTCAAGTTGAAATACGCCTTGTAAACGAAAAATGTTCATTTCAGACTCTAAAAACGTAGAAATCGTCTTTCAAGTTGAAATACGCCTTGTAAACGAAAAATGTTTATTTCAGACACTAATAACGTAGAAATCGTGTTTCAAGTCGAAATACGCCTTGGGACCATATCTCACCTAAAGTAAATGGTAGAATCAAACTTTATCCAAACGTAATGTTTGTACTTAGAGTAAAGTTAAAAAGTTTAAACAATTTTAAAATATCACTATATTTAGGCGAGTAAACGAAAAATGTTCATTTCAGACTCTAAAAACGTAGAAATCGTCTTTCAAGTTGAAATACGCCTTGGAAACGAAAAATGTTTATTTCAGACTCTAACACCGCAGAAATCGTGTTTCAAGTTGAAATACGCCTTGGTACCATATCTCACCTAAAGTAAATGGTAGAATCAAACTTTAACCAAACGTAATGTTTGTACTTAGGGTAAAGTTAAAAAGTTTAAACAATTTTAAAATATCACTATATTTAGGCGAGTAAACGAAAAATGTTCATTTCAGACTCTAAAAACGTAGAAATCGTCTTTCAAGTTGAAATACGCCTTGTAAACGAAAAATGTTTATTTCAGACTCTAAAACCGCAGAAATCGTGTTTCAAGTTGAAATACGCCTTGGTACCATATCTCACCTAAAGTAAATGGTAGAATCAAACTTTAACCAAACGTAATGTTTGTACCTAGGGTAAAGTTAAAAAGTTTAAACAATTTTAAAATATCACTATATTTAGGCGAGTAAACGAAAAATGTTCATTTCAGACTCTAAAAACGTAGAAATCGTGTTTCAAGTTGAAATACGCCTTGTAAACGAAAAATGTTTATTTCAGACTCTAATAACGTAGAAATCGTGTTTCAAGTTGAAATACGCCTTGGGACCATATCTCACCTAAAGTAAATGGTAGAATCAAACTTTAACCAAACGTAATGTTTGTACCTAGGGTAAAGTTAAAAAGTTTAAACAATTTGAAAATATCACTATATTTAGGCGAGTAAACGAAAAATGTTCGTCTCAGACTCTAAAACCGCAGAAATCGTGTTTCAAGTTGAAATACGCCTTGTAAACGAAAAATGTTCATTTCAGACTCTAAAAACGTAGAAATCGTGTTTCAAGTTGAAATACGCCTTGTAAACGAAAAATGTTCATTTCAGACTCTAAAAACGTAGAAATCGTCTTTCAAGTTGAAATACGCCTTGTAAACGAAAAATGTTTATTTCAGACTCTAATAACGTAGAAATCGTGTTTCAAGTTGAAATACGCCTTGGGACCATATCTCACCTAAAGTAAATGGTAGAATCAAACTTTAACCAAACGTAATGTTTGTACCTAGGGTAAAGTTAAAAAGTTTAAACAATTTTAAAATATCACTATATTTAGGCGAGTAAACGAAAAATGTTCATTTCAGACTCTAAAAACGTAGAAATCGTCTTTCAAGTTGAAATACGCCTTGTAAACGAAAAATGTTTATTTCAGACTCTAAAACCGCAGAAATCGTGTTTCAAGTTGAAATACGCCTTGGTACCATATCTCACCTAAAGTAAATGGTAGAATCAAACTTTAACCAAACGTAATGTTTGTACTTAGGGTAAAGTTAAAAAGTTTAAACAATTTTAAAATATCACTATATTTAGGCGAGTAAACGAAAAATGTTCATTTCAGACTCTAAAAACGTAGAAATCGTCTTTCAAGTTGAAATACGCCTTGGTACCATATCTCACCTAAAGTAAATGGTAGAATCAAACTTTAACCAAACGTAATGTTTGTACTTAGGGTAAAGTTAAAAAGTTTAAACAATTTTAAAATATCACTATATTTAGGCGAGTAAACGAAAAATGTTCATTTCAGACTCTAAAAACGTAGAAATCGTGTTTCAAGTTGAAATACGCCTTGTAAACGAAAAATGTTTATTTCAGACTCTAAAACCGCAGAAATCGTGTTTCAAGTTGAAATACGCCTTGGTACCATATCTCACCTAAAGTAAATGGTAGAATCAAACTTTAACCAAACGTAATGTTTGTACCTAGTATAAAGTTAAAAAGTTTAAACAATTTTAAAATATCACTATATTTAGGCGAGTAAACGAAAAATGTTCATTTCAGACTCTAAAAACGTAGAAATCGTCTTTCAAGTTGAAATACGCCTTGTAAACGAAAAATGTTTATTTCAGACTCTAATAACGTAGAAATCGTGTTTCAAGTTGAAATACGCCTTGGGACCATATCTCACCTAAAGTAAATGGTAGAATAAAACTTTAACCAAACGTAATGTTTGTACCTAGGGTAAAGTTAAAAAGTTTAAACAATTTGAAAATATCACTATATTTAGGCGAGTAAACGAAAAATGTTCGTCTCAGACTCTAAAACCGCAGAAATCGTGTTTCAAGTTGAAATACGCCTTGTAAACGAAAAATGTTCATTTCAGACTCTAAAAACGTAGAAATCGTCTTTCAAGTTGAAATACGCCTTGTAAACGAAAAATGTTTATTTCAGACTCTAATAACGTAGAAATCGTGTTTCAAGTTGAAATACGCCTTGGGACCATATCTCACCTAAAGTAAATGGTAGAATCAAACTTTAACCAAACGTAATGTTTGTACTTAGAGTAAAGTTAAAAAGTTTAAACAATTTTAAAATATCACTATATTTAGGCGAGTAAACGAAAAATGTTCATTTCAGACTCTAAAAACGTAGAAATCGTCTTTCAAGTTGAAATACGCCTTGTAAACGAAAAATGTTTATTTCAGACTCTAAAACCGCAGAAATCGTGTTTCAAGTTGAAATACGCCTTGGTACCATATCTCACCTAAAGTAAATGGTAGAATCAAACTTTAACCAAACGTAATGTTTGTACTTAGGGTAAAGTTAAAAAGTTTAAACAATTTTAAAATATCACTATATTTAGGCGAGTAAACGAAAAATGTTCATTTCAGACTCTAAAAACGTAGAAATCGTCTTTCAAGTTGAAATACGCCTTGTAAACGAAAAATGTTTATTTCAGACTCTAAAACCGCAGAAATCGTGTTTCAAGTTGAAATACGCCTTGGTACCATATCTCACCTAAAGTAAATGGTAGAATCAAACTTTAACCAAACGTAATGTTTGTACCTAGGGTAAAGTTAAAAAGTTTAAACAATTTTAAAATATCACTATATTTAGGCGAGTAAACGAAAAATGTTCATTTCAGACTCTAAAAACGTAGAAATCGTGTTTCAAGTTGAAATACGCCTTGTAAACGAAAAATGTTTATTTCAGACTCTAATAACGTAGAAATCGTGTTTCAAGTTGAAATACGCCTTGGGACCATATCTCACCTAAAGTAAATGGTAGAATCAAACTTTAACCAAACGTAATGTTTGTACCTAGTATAAAGTTAAAAAGTTTAAACAATTTTAAAATATCACTATATTTAGGCGAGTAAACGAAAAATGTTCATTTCAGACTCTAAAAACGTAGAAATCGTGTTTCAAGTTGAAATACGCCTTGTAAACGAAAAATGTTTATTTCAGACTCTAAAACCGCAGAAATCGTGTTTCAAGTTGAAATACGCCTTGGTACCATATCTCACCTAAAGTAAATGGTAGAATCAAACTTTAACCAAACGTAATGTTTGTACTTAGGGTAAAGTTAAAAAGTTTAAACAATTTTAAAATATCACTATATTTAGGCGAGTAAACGAAAAATGTTCATTTCAGACTCTAAAAACGTAGAAATCGTCTTTCAAGTTGAAATACGCCTTGTAAACGAAAAATGTTTATTTCAGACTCTAAAACCGCAGAAATCGTGTTTCAAGTTGAAATACGCCTTGGTACCATATCTCACCTAAAGTAAATGGTAGAATCAAACTTTAACCAAACGTAATGTTTGTACCTAGGGTAAAGTTAAAAAGTTTAAACAATTTTAAAATATCACTATATATAGGCGAGTAAACGAAAAATGTTCATTTCAGACTCTAAAAACGTAGAAATCGTGTTTCAAGTTGAAATACGCCTTGTAAACGAAAAATGTTTATTTCAGACTCTAATAACGTAGAAATCGTGTTTCAAGTTGAAATACGCCTTGGGACCATATCTCACCTAAAGTAAATGGTAGAATCAAACTTTAACCAAACGTAATGTTTGTACCTAGTATAAAGTTAAAAAGTTTAAACAATTTTAAAATATCACTATATTTAGGCGAGTAAACGAAAAATGTTCATTTCAGACTCTAAAAACGTAGAAATCGTGTTTCAAGTTGAAATACGCCTTGTAAACGAAAAATGTTTATTTCAGACTCTAAAACCGCAGAAATCGTGTTTCAAGTTGAAATACGCCTTGGTACCATATCTCACCTAAAGTAAATGGTAGAATCAAACTTTAACCAAACGTAATGTTTGTACCTAGTATAAAGTTAAAAAGTTTAAACAATTTTAAAATATCACTATATTTAGGCGAGTAAACGAAAAATGTTCATTTCAGACTCTAAAAACGTAGAAATCGTCTTTCAAGTTGAAATACGCCTTGTAAACGAAAAATGTTTATTTCAGACTCTAATAACGTAGAAATCGTGTTTCAAGTTGAAATACGCCTTGGGACCATATCTCACCTAAAGTAAATGGTAGAATAAAACTTTAACCAAACGTAATGTTTGTACCTAGGGTAAAGTTAAAAAGTTTAAACAATTTGAAAATATCACTATATTTAGGCGAGTAAACGAAAAATGTTCGTCTCAGACTCTAAAACCGCAGAAATCGTGTTTCAAGTTGAAATACGCCTTGGTACCATATCTCACCTAAAGTAAATGGTAGAATCAAACTTTAACCAAACGTAATGTTTGTACTTAGGGTAAAGTTAAAAAGTTTAAACAATTTTAAAATATCACTATATTTAGGCGAGTAAACGAAAAATGTTCATTTCAGACTCTAAAAACGTAGAAATCGTCTTTCAAGTTGAAATACGCCTTGTAAACGAAAAATGTTTATTTCAGACTCTAAAACCGCAGAAATCGTGTTTCAAGTTGAAATACGCCTTGGTACCATATCTCACCTAAAGTAAATGGTAGAATCAAACTTTAACCAAACGTAATGTTTGTACCTAGGGTAAAGTTAAAAAGTTTAAACAATTTTAAAATATCACTATATTTAGGCGAGTAAACGAAAAATGTTCATTTCAGACTCTAAAAACGTAGAAATCGTGTTTCAAGTTGAAATACGCCTTGTAAACGAAAAATGTTTATTTCAGACTCTAATAACGTAGAAATCGTGTTTCAAGTTGAAATACGCCTTGGGACCATATCTCACCTAAAGTAAATGGTAGAATCAAACTTTAACCAAACGTAATGTTTGTACCTAGTATAAAGTTAAAAAGTTTAAACAATTTTAAAATATCACTATATTTAGGCGAGTAAACGAAAAATGTTCATTTCAGACTCTAAAAACGTAGAAATCGTGTTTCAAGTTGAAATACGCCTTGTAAACGAAAAATGTTTATTTCAGACTCTAAAACCGCAGAAATCGTGTTTCAAGTTGAAATACGCCTTGGTACCATATCTCACCTAAAGTAAATGGTAGAATCAAACTTTAACCAAACGTAATGTTTGTACCTAGTATAAAGTTAAAAAGTTTAAACAATTTTAAAATATCACTATATTTAGGCGAGTAAACGAAAAATGTTCATTTCAGACTCTAAAAACGTAGAAATCGTCTTTCAAGTTGAAATACGCCTTGTAAACGAAAAATGTTTATTTCAGACTCTAATAACGTAGAAATCGTATTTCAAGTTGAAATACGCCTTGGGACCATACCTAAAGTAAATGGTAGAATAAAACTTTAACCAAACGTAATGTTTGTACCTAGGGTAAAGTTAAAAAGTTTAAACAATTTGAAAATATCACTATATTTAGGCGAGTAAACGAAAAATGTTCGTCTCAGACTCTAAAACCGCAGAAATCGTGTTTCAAGTTGAAATACGCCTTGTAAACGAAAAATGTTCATTTCAGACTCTAAAAACGTAGAAATCGTGTTTCAAGTTGAAATACGCCTTGTAAACGAAAAATGTTCATTTCAGACTCTAAAAACGTAGAAATCGTCTTTCAAGTTGAAATACGCCTTGTAAACGAAAAATGTTTATTTCAGACTCTAATAACGTAGAAATCGTGTTTCAAGTTGAAATACGCCTTGGGACCATATCTCACCTAAAGTAAATGGTAGAATCAAACTTTAACCAAACGTAATGTTTGTACCTAGGGTAAAGTTAAAAAGTTTAAACAATTTTAAAATATCACTATATTTAGGCGAGTAAACGAAAAATGTTCATTTCAGACTCTAAAAACGTAGAAATCGTCTTTCAAGTTGAAATACGCCTTGTAAACGAAAAATGTTTATTTCAGACTCTAAAACCGCAGAAATCGTGTTTCAAGTTGAAATACGCCTTGGTACCATATCTCACCTAAAGTAAATGGTAGAATCAAACTTTAACCAAACGTAATGTTTGTACTTAGGGTAAAGTTAAAAAGTTTAAACAATTTTAAAATATCACTATATTTAGGCGAGTAAACGAAAAATGTTCATTTCAGACTCTAAAAACGTAGAAATCGTCTTTCAAGTTGAAATACGCCTTGGTACCATATCTCACCTAAAGTAAATGGTAGAATCAAACTTTAACCAAACGTAATGTTTGTACTTAGGGTAAAGTTAAAAAGTTTAAACAATTTTAAAATATCACTATATTTAGGCGAGTAAACGAAAAATGTTCATTTCAGACTCTAAAAACGTAGAAATCGTGTTTCAAGTTGAAATACGCCTTGTAAACGAAAAATGTTTATTTCAGACTCTAAAACCGCAGAAATCGTGTTTCAAGTTGAAATACGCCTTGGTACCATATCTCACCTAAAGTAAATGGTAGAATCAAACTTTAACCAAACGTAATGTTTGTACCTAGTATAAAGTTAAAAAGTTTAAACAATTTTAAAATATCACTATATTTAGGCGAGTAAACGAAAAATGTTCATTTCAGACTCTAAAAACGTAGAAATCGTCTTTCAAGTTGAAATACGCCTTGTAAACGAAAAATGTTTATTTCAGACTCTAATAACGTAGAAATCGTGTTTCAAGTTGAAATACGCCTTGGGACCATATCTCACCTAAAGTAAATGGTAGAATAAAACTTTAACCAAACGTAATGTTTGTACCTAGGGTAAAGTTAAAAAGTTTAAACAATTTGAAAATATCACTATATTTAGGCGAGTAAACGAAAAATGTTCGTCTCAGACTCTAAAACCGCAGAAATCGTGTTTCAAGTTGAAATACGCCTTGTAAACGAAAAATGTTCATTTCAGACTCTAAAAACGTAGAAATCGTCTTTCAAGTTGAAATACGCCTTGTAAACGAAAAATGTTTATTTCAGACTCTAATAACGTAGAAATCGTGTTTCAAGTTGAAATACGCCTTGGGACCATATCTCACCTAAAGTAAATGGTAGAATCAAACTTTAACCAAACGTAATGTTTGTACTTAGAGTAAAGTTAAAAAGTTTAAACAATTTTAAAATATCACTATATTTAGGCGAGTAAACGAAAAATGTTCATTTCAGACTCTAAAAACGTAGAAATCGTCTTTCAAGTTGAAATACGCCTTGTAAACGAAAAATGTTTATTTCAGACTCTAAAACCGCAGAAATCGTGTTTCAAGTTGAAATACGCCTTGGTACCATATCTCACCTAAAGTAAATGGTAGAATCAAACTTTAACCAAACGTAATGTTTGTACTTAGGGTAAAGTTAAAAAGTTTAAACAATTTTAAAATATCACTATATTTAGGCGAGTAAACGAAAAATGTTCATTTCAGACTCTAAAAACGTAGAAATCGTCTTTCAAGTTGAAATACGCCTTGTAAACGAAAAATGTTTATTTCAGACTCTAAAACCGCAGAAATCGTGTTTCAAGTTGAAATACGCCTTGGTACCATATCTCACCTAAAGTAAATGGTAGAATCAAACTTTAACCAAACGTAATGTTTGTACCTAGGGTAAAGTTAAAAAGTTTAAACAATTTTAAAATATCACTATATTTAGGCGAGTAAACGAAAAATGTTCATTTCAGACTCTAAAAACGTAGAAATCGTGTTTCAAGTTGAAATACGCCTTGTAAACGAAAAATGTTTATTTCAGACTCTAATAACGTAGAAATCGTGTTTCAAGTTGAAATACGCCTTGGGACCATATCTCACCTAAAGTAAATGGTAGAATCAAACTTTAACCAAACGTAATGTTTGTACCTAGTATAAAGTTAAAAAGTTTAAACAATTTTAAAATATCACTATATTTAGGCGAGTAAACGAAAAATGTTCATTTCAGACTCTAAAAACGTAGAAATCGTGTTTCAAGTTGAAATACGCCTTGTAAACGAAAAATGTTTATTTCAGACTCTAAAACCGCAGAAATCGTGTTTCAAGTTGAAATACGCCTTGGTACCATATCTCACCTAAAGTAAATGGTAGAATCAAACTTTAACCAAACGTAATGTTTGTACTTAGGGTAAAGTTAAAAAGTTTAAACAATTTTAAAATATCACTATATTTAGGCGAGTAAACGAAAAATGTTCATTTCAGACTCTAAAAACGTAGAAATCGTCTTTCAAGTTGAAATACGCCTTGTAAACGAAAAATGTTTATTTCAGACTCTAAAACCGCAGAAATCGTGTTTCAAGTTGAAATACGCCTTGGTACCATATCTCACCTAAAGTAAATGGTAGAATCAAACTTTAACCAAACGTAATGTTTGTACCTAGGGTAAAGTTAAAAAGTTTAAACAATTTTAAAATATCACTATATATAGGCGAGTAAACGAAAAATGTTCATTTCAGACTCTAAAAACGTAGAAATCGTGTTTCAAGTTGAAATACGCCTTGTAAACGAAAAATGTTTATTTCAGACTCTAATAACGTAGAAATCGTGTTTCAAGTTGAAATACGCCTTGGGACCATATCTCACCTAAAGTAAATGGTAGAATCAAACTTTAACCAAACGTAATGTTTGTACCTAGTATAAAGTTAAAAAGTTTAAACAATTTTAAAATATCACTATATTTAGGCGAGTAAACGAAAAATGTTCATTTCAGACTCTAAAAACGTAGAAATCGTGTTTCAAGTTGAAATACGCCTTGTAAACGAAAAATGTTTATTTCAGACTCTAAAACCGCAGAAATCGTGTTTCAAGTTGAAATACGCCTTGGTACCATATCTCACCTAAAGTAAATGGTAGAATCAAACTTTAACCAAACGTAATGTTTGTACCTAGTATAAAGTTAAAAAGTTTAAACAATTTTAAAATATCACTATATTTAGGCGAGTAAACGAAAAATGTTCATTTCAGACTCTAAAAACGTAGAAATCGTCTTTCAAGTTGAAATACGCCTTGTAAACGAAAAATGTTTATTTCAGACTCTAATAACGTAGAAATCGTGTTTCAAGTTGAAATACGCCTTGGGACCATATCTCACCTAAAGTAAATGGTAGAATAAAACTTTAACCAAACGTAATGTTTGTACCTAGGGTAAAGTTAAAAAGTTTAAACAATTTGAAAATATCACTATATTTAGGCGAGTAAACGAAAAATGTTCGTCTCAGACTCTAAAACCGCAGAAATCGTGTTTCAAGTTGAAATACGCCTTGGTACCATATCTCACCTAAAGTAAATGGTAGAATCAAACTTTAACCAAACGTAATGTTTGTACTTAGGGTAAAGTTAAAAAGTTTAAACAATTTTAAAATATCACTATATTTAGGCGAGTAAACGAAAAATGTTCATTTCAGACTCTAAAAACGTAGAAATCGTCTTTCAAGTTGAAATACGCCTTGTAAACGAAAAATGTTTATTTCAGACTCTAAAACCGCAGAAATCGTGTTTCAAGTTGAAATACGCCTTGGTACCATATCTCACCTAAAGTAAATGGTAGAATCAAACTTTAACCAAACGTAATGTTTGTACCTAGGGTAAAGTTAAAAAGTTTAAACAATTTTAAAATATCACTATATTTAGGCGAGTAAACGAAAAATGTTCATTTCAGACTCTAAAAACGTAGAAATCGTGTTTCAAGTTGAAATACGCCTTGTAAACGAAAAATGTTTATTTCAGACTCTAATAACGTAGAAATCGTGTTTCAAGTTGAAATACGCCTTGGGACCATATCTCACCTAAAGTAAATGGTAGAATCAAACTTTAACCAAACGTAATGTTTGTACCTAGTATAAAGTTAAAAAGTTTAAACAATTTTAAAATATCACTATATTTAGGCGAGTAAACGAAAAATGTTCATTTCAGACTCTAAAAACGTAGAAATCGTGTTTCAAGTTGAAATACGCCTTGTAAACGAAAAATGTTTATTTCAGACTCTAAAACCGCAGAAATCGTGTTTCAAGTTGAAATACGCCTTGGTACCATATCTCACCTAAAGTAAATGGTAGAATCAAACTTTAACCAAACGTAATGTTTGTACCTAGTATAAAGTTAAAAAGTTTAAACAATTTTAAAATATCACTATATTTAGGCGAGTAAACGAAAAATGTTCATTTCAGACTCTAAAAACGTAGAAATCGTCTTTCAAGTTGAAATACGCCTTGTAAACGAAAAATGTTTATTTCAGACTCTAATAACGTAGAAATCGTATTTCAAGTTGAAATACGCCTTGGGACCATACCTAAAGTAAATGGTAGAATAAAACTTTAACCAAACGTAATGTTTGTACCTAGGGTAAAGTTAAAAAGTTTAAACAATTTGAAAATATCACTATATTTAGGCGAGTAAACGAAAAATGTTCGTCTCAGACTCTAAAACCGCAGAAATCGTGTTTCAAGTTGAAATACGCCTTGTAAACGAAAAATGTTCATTTCAGACTCTAAAAACGTAGAAATCGTCTTTCAAGTTGAAATACGCCTTGTAAACGAAAAATGTTTATTTCAGACACTAATAACGTAGAAATCGTGTTTCAAGTCGAAATACGCCTTGGGACCATATCTCACCTAAAGTAAATGGTAGAATCAAACTTTATCCAAACGTAATGTTTGTACTTAGGGTAAAGTTAAAAAGTTTAAACAATTTTAAAATATCACTATATTAAGGCGAGTAAACGAAAAATGTTCATTTCAGACTCTAAAAACGTAGAAATCGTCTTTCAAGTTGAAATACGCCTTGGTACCATATCTCACCTAAAGTAAATGGTAGAATCAAACTTTAACCAAACGTAATGTTTGTACTTAGGGTAAAGTTAAAAAGTTTAAACAATTTTAAAATATCACTATATTTAGGCGAGTAAACGAAAAATGTTCATTTCAGACTCTAAAAACGTAGAAATCGTCTTTCAAGTTGAAATACGCCTTGTAAACGAAAAATGTTTATTTCAGACTCTAAAACCGCAGAAATCGTGTTTCAAGTTGAAATACGCCTTGGTACCATATCTCACCTAAAGTAAATGGTAGAATCAAACTTTAACCAAACGTAATGTTTGTACCTAGGGAAAAGTTAAAAAGTTTAAACAATTTTAAAATATCACTATATTTAGGCGAGTAAACGAAAAATGTTCATTTCAGACTCTAAAAACGTAGAAATCGTGTTTCAAGTTGAAATACGCCTTGTAAACGAAAAATGTTTATTTCAGACTCTAATAACGTAGAAATCGTGTTTCAAGTTGAAATACGCCTTGGGACCATATCTCACCTAAAGTAAATGGTAGAATCAAACTTTAACCAAACGTAATGTTTGTACCTAGTATAAAGTTAAAAAGTTTAAACAATTTTAAAATATCACTATATTTAGGCGAGTAAACGAAAAATGTTCATTTCAGACTCTAAAAACGTAGAAATCGTGTTTCAAGTTGAAATACGCCTTGTAAACGAAAAATGTTTATTTCAGACTCTAAAACCGCAGAAATCGTGTTTCAAGTTGAAATACGCCTTGGTACCATATCTCACCTAAAGTAAATGGTAGAATCAAACTTTAACCAAACGTAATGTTTGTACCTAGTATAAAGTTAAAAAGTTTAAACAATTTTAAAATATCACTATATTTAGGCGAGTAAACGAAAAATGTTCATTTCAGACTCTAAAAACGTAGAAGTCGTCTTTCAAGTTGAAATACGCCTTGTAAACGAAAAATGTTTATTTCAGACTCTAATAACGTAGAAATCGTGTTTCAAGTTGAAATACGCCTTGGGACCATATCTCACCTAAAGTAAATGGTAGAATAAAACTTTAACCAAACGTAATGTTTGTACCTAGGGTAAAGTTAAAAAGTTTAAACAATTTTAAAATATCACTATATTTAGGCGAGTAAACGAAAAATGTTCATTTCAGACTCTAAAAACGTAGAAATCGTGTTTCAAGTTGAAATACGCCTTGTAAACGAAAAATGTTTATTTCAGACTCTAATAACGTAGAAATCGTGTTTCAAGTTGAAATACGCCTTGGGACCATATCTCACCTAAAGTAAATGGTAGAATCAAACTTTAACCAAACGTAATGTTTGTACCTAGGGTAAAGTTAAAAAGTTTAAACAATTTGAAAATATCACTATATTTAGGCGAGTAAACGAAAAATGTTCGTCTCAGACTCTAAAACCGCAGAAATCGTGTTTCAAGTTGAAATACGCCTTGGTACCATATCTCACCTAAAGTAAATGGTAGAATCAAACTTTAACCAAACGTAATGTTTGTACTTAGGGTAAAGTTAAAAAGTTTAAACAATTTTAAAATATCACTATATTTAGGCGAGTAAACGAAAAATGTTCATTTCAGACTCTAAAAACGTAGAAATCGTCTTTCAAGTTGAAATACGCCTTGTAAACGAAAAATGTTTATTTCAGACTCTAAAACCGCAGAAATCGTGTTTCAAGTTGAAATACGCCTTGGTACCATATCTCACCTAAAGTAAATGGTAGAATCAAACTTTAACCAAACGTAATGTTTGTACTTAGGGTAAAGTTAAAAAGTTTAAACAATTTTAAAATATCACTATATTTAGGCGAGTAAACGAAAAATGTTCATTTCAGACTCTAAAAACGTAGAAATCGTCTTTCAAGTTGAAATACGCCTTGTAAACGAAAAATGTTTATTTCAGACTCTAAAACCGCAGAAATCGTGTTTCAAGTTGAAATACGCCTTGGTACCATATCTCACCTAAAGTAAATGGTAGAATCAAACTTTAACCAAACGTAATGTTTGTACCTAGGGTAAAGTTAAAAAGTTTAAACAATTTGAAAATATCACTATATTTAGGCGAGTAAACGAAAAATGTTCGTCTCAGACTCTAAAACCGCAGAAATCGTGTTTCAAGTTGAAATACGCCTTGTAAACGAAAAATGTTCATTTCAGACTCTAAAAACGTAGAAATCGTGTTTCAAGTTGAAATACGCCTTGTAAACGAAAAATGTTCATTTCAGACTCTAAAAACGTAGAAATCGTCTTTCAAGTTGAAATACGCCTTGTAAACGAAAAATGTTTATTTCAGACTCTAATAACGTAGAAATCGTGTTTCAAGTTGAAATACGCCTTGGGACCATATCTCACCTAAAGTAAATGGTAGAATCAAACTTTAACCAAACGTAATGTTTGTACCTAGGGTAAAGTTAAAAAGTTTAAACAATTTTAAAATATCACTATATTTAGGCGAGTAAACGAAAAATGTTCATTTCAGACTCTAAAAACGTAGAAATCGTCTTTCAAGTTGAAATACGCCTTGTAAACGAAAAATGTTTATTTCAGACTCTAAAACCGCAGAAATCGTGTTTCAAGTTGAAATACGCCTTGGTACCATATCTCACCTAAAGTAAATGGTAGAATCAAACTTTAACCAAACGTAATGTTTGTACTTAGGGTAAAGTTAAAAAGTTTAAACAATTTTAAAATATCACTATATTTAGGCGAGTAAACGAAAAATGTTCATTTCAGACTCTAAAAACGTAGAAATCGTCTTTCAAGTTGAAATACGCCTTGGTACCATATCTCACCTAAAGTAAATGGTAGAATCAAACTTTAACCAAACGTAATGTTTGTACTTAGGGTAAAGTTAAAAGTTTAAACAATTTTAAAATATCACTATATTTAGGCGAGTAAACGAAAAATGTTCATTTCAGACTCTAAAAACGTAGAAATCGTGTTTCAAGTTGAAATACGCCTTGTAAACGAAAAATGTTTATTTCAGACTCTAAAACCGCAGAAATCGTGTTTCAAGTTGAAATACGCCTTGGTACCATATCTCACCTAAAGTAAATGGTAGAATCAAACTTTAACCAAACGTAATGTTTGTACCTAGTATAAAGTTAAAAAGTTTAAACAATTTTAAAATATCACTATATTTAGGCGAGTAAACGAAAAATGTTCATTTCAGACTCTAAAAACGTAGAAATCGTCTTTCAAGTTGAAATACGCCTTGTAAACGAAAAATGTTTATTTCAGACTCTAATAACGTAGAAATCGTGTTTCAAGTTGAAATACGCCTTGGGACCATATCTCACCTAAAGTAAATGGTAGAATAAAACTTTAACCAAACGTAATGTTTGTACCTAGGGTAAAGTTAAAAAGTTTAAACAATTTGAAAATATCACTATATTTAGGCGAGTAAACGAAAAATGTTCGTCTCAGACTCTAAAACCGCAGAAATCGTGTTTCAAGTTGAAATACGCCTTGTAAACGAAAAATGTTCATTTCAGACTCTAAAAACGTAGAAATCGTCTTTCAAGTTGAAATACGCCTTGTAAACGAAAAATGTTTATTTCAGACTCTAATAACGTAGAAATCGTGTTTCAAGTTGAAATACGCCTTGGGACCATATCTCACCTAAAGTAAATGGTAGAATCAAACTTTAACCAAACGTAATGTTTGTACTTAGAGTAAAGTTAAAAAGTTTAAACAATTTTAAAATATCACTATATTTAGGCGAGTAAACGAAAAATGTTCATTTCAGACTCTAAAAACGTAGAAATCGTCTTTCAAGTTGAAATACGCCTTGTAAACGAAAAATGTTTATTTCAGACTCTAAAACCGCAGAAATCGTGTTTCAAGTTGAAATACGCCTTGGTACCATATCTCACCTAAAGTAAATGGTAGAATCAAACTTTAACCAAACGTAATGTTTGTACTTAGGGTAAAGTTAAAAAGTTTAAACAATTTTAAAATATCACTATATTTAGGCGAGTAAACGAAAAATGTTCATTTCAGACTCTAAAAACGTAGAAATCGTCTTTCAAGTTGAAATACGCCTTGTAAACGAAAAATGTTTATTTCAGACTCTAAAACCGCAGAAATCGTGTTTCAAGTTGAAATACGCCTTGGTACCATATCTCACCTAAAGTAAATGGTAGAATCAAACTTTAACCAAACGTAATGTTTGTACCTAGGGTAAAGTTAAAAAGTTTAAACAATTTTAAAATATCACTATATTTAGGCGAGTAAACGAAAAATGTTCATTTCAGACTCTAAAAACGTAGAAATCGTGTTTCAAGTTGAAATACGCCTTGTAAACGAAAAATGTTTATTTCAGACTCTAATAACTTAGAAATCGTGTTTCAAGTTGAAATACGCCTTGGGACCATATCTCACCTAAAGTAAATGGTAGAATCAAACTTTAACCAAACGTAATGTTTGTACCTAGTATAAAGTTAAAAAGTTTAAACAATTTTAAAATATCACTATATTTAGGCGAGTAAACGAAAAATGTTCATTTCAGACTCTAAAAACGTAGAAATCGTGTTTCAAGTTGAAATACGCCTTGTAAACGAAAAATGTTTATTTCAGACTCTAAAACCGCAGAAATCATGTTTCAAGTTAAAATACGCCTTGGTACCATATCTCACCTAAAGTAAATGGTAGAATCAAACTTTAACCAAACGTAATGTTTGTACTTAGGGTAAAGTTAAAAAGTTTAAACAATTTTAAAATATCACTATATTTAGGCGAGTAAACGAAAAATGTTCATTTCAGACTCTAAAAACGTAGAAATCGTCTTTCAAGTTGAAATACGCCTTGTAAACGAAAAATGTTTATTTCAGACTCTAAAACCGCAGAAATCGTGTTTCAAGTTGAAATACGCCTTGGTACCATATCTCACCTAAAGTAAATGGTAGAATCAAACTTTAACCAAACGTAATGTTTGTACCTAGGGTAAAGTTAAAAAGTTTAAACAATTTTAAAATATCACTATATATAGGCGAGTAAACGAAAAATGTTCATTTCAGACTCTAAAAACGTAGAAATCGTGTTTCAAGTTGAAATACGCCTTGTAAACGAAAAATGTTTATTTCAGACTCTAATAACGTAGAAATCGTGTTTCAAGTTGAAATACGCCTTGGGACCATATCTCACCTAAAGTAAATGGTAGAATCAAACTTTAACCAAACGTAATGTTTGTACCTAGTATAAAGTTAAAAAGTTTAAACAATTTTAAAATATCACTATATTTAGGCGAGTAAACGAAAAATGTTCATTTCAGACTCTAAAAACGTAGAAATCGTGTTTCAAGTTGAAATACGCCTTGTAAACGAAAAATGTTTATTTCAGACTCTAAAACCGCAGAAATCGTGTTTCAAGTTGAAATACGCCTTGGTACCATATCTCACCTAAAGTAAATGGTAGAATCAAACTTTAACCAAACGTAATGTTTGTACCTAGTATAAAGTTAAAAAGTTTAAACAATTTTAAAATATCACTATATTTAGGCGAGTAAACGAAAAATGTTCATTTCAGACTCTAAAAACGTAGAAATCGTCTTTCAAGTTGAAATACGCCTTGGTACCATATCTCACCTAAAGTAAATGGTAGAATCAAACTTTAACCAAACGTAATGTTTGTACTTAGGGTAAAGTTAAAAAGTTTAAACAATTTTAAAATATCACTATATTTAGGCGAGTAAACGAAAAATGTTCATTTCAGACTCTAAAAACGTAGAAATCGTCTTTCAAGTTGAAATACGCCTTGTAAACGAAAAATGTTTATTTCAGACTCTAAAACCGCAGAAATCGTCTTTCAAGTTGAAATACGCCTTGTAAACGAAAAATGTTTATTTCAGACTCTAAAACCGCAGAAATCGTGTTTCAAGTTGAAATACGCCTTGGTACCATATCTCACCTAAAGTAAATGGTAGAATCAAACTTTAACCAAACGTAATGTTTGTACCTAGGGTAAAGTTAAAAAGTTTAAACAATTTTAAAATATCACTATATTTAGGCGAGTAAACGAAAAATGTTCATTTCAGACTCTAAAAACGTAGAAATCGTGTTTCAAGTTGAAATACGCCTTGTAAACGAAAAATGTTTATTTCAGACTCTAATAACGTAGAAATCGTGTTTCAAGTTGAAATACGCCTTGGGACCATATCTCACCTAAAGTAAATGGTAGAATCAAACTTTAACCAAACGTAATGTTTGTACCTAGTATAAAGTTAAAAAGTTTAAACAATTTTAAAATATCACTATATTTAGGCGAGTAAACGAAAAATGTTCATTTCAGACTCTAAAAACGTAGAAATCGTGTTTCAAGTTGAAATACGCCTTGTAAACGAAAAATGTTTATTTCAGACTCTAAAACCGCAGAAATCGTGTTTCAAGTTGAAATACGCCTTGGTACCATATCTCACCTAAAGTAAATGGTAGAATCAAACTTTAACCAAACGTAATGTTTGTACCTAGTATAAAGTTAAAAAGTTTAAACAATTTTAAAATATCACTATATTTAGGCGAGTAAACGAAAAATGTTCATTTCAGACTCTAAAAACGTAGAAATCGTCTTTCAAGTTGAAATACGCCTTGTAAACGAAAAATGTTTATTTCAGACTCTAATAACGTAGAAATCGTATTTCAAGTTGAAATACGCCTTGGGACCATACCTAAAGTAAATGGTAGAATAAAACTTTAACCAAACGTAATGTTTGTACCTAGGGTAAAGTTAAAAAGTTTAAACAATTTGAAAATATCACTATATTTAGGCGAGTAAACGAAAAATGTTCGTCTCAGACTCTAAAACCGCAGAAATCGTGTTTCAAGTTGAAATACGCCTTGTAAACGAAAAATGTTCATTTCAGACTCTAAAAACGTAGAAATCGTCTTTCAAGTTGAAATACGCCTTGTAAACGAAAAATGTTTATTTCAGACACTAATAACGTAGAAATCGTGTTTCAAGTCGAAATACGCCTTGGGACCATATCTCACCTAAAGTAAATGGTAGAATCAAACTTTAACCAAACGTAATGTTTGTACCTAGGGTAAAGTTAAAAAGTTTAAACAATTTTAAAATATCACTATATTTAGGCGAGTAAACGAAAAATGTTCATTTCAGACTCTAAAAACGTAGAAATCGTCTTTCAAGTTGAAATACGCCTTGTAAACGAAAAATGTTTATTTCAGACTCTAAAACCGCAGAAATCGTGTTTCAAGTTGAAATACGCCTTGGTCCCATATCTCACCTAAAGTAAATGGTAGAATCAAACTTTAACCAAACGTAATGTTTGTACTTAGGGTAAAGTTAAAAAGTTTAAACAATTTTAAAATATCACTATATTTAGGCGAGTAAACGAAAAATGTTCATTTCAGACTCTAAAAACGTAGAAATCGTCTTTCAAGTTGAAATACGCCTTGGTACCATATCTCACCTAAAGTAAATGGTAGAATCAAACTTTAACCAAACGTAATGTTTGTACTTAGGGTAAAGTTAAAAGTTTAAACAATTTTAAAATATCACTATATTTAGGCGAGTAAACGAAAAATGTTCATTTCAGACTCTAAAAACGTAGAAATCGTGTTTCAAGTTGAAATACGCCTTGTAAACGAAAAATGTTTATTTCAGACTCTAAAACCGCAGAAATCGTGTTTCAAGTTGAAATACGCCTTGGTACCATATCTCACCTAAAGTAAATGGTAGAATCAAACTTTAACCAAACGTAATGTTTGTACCTAGTATAAAGTTAAAAAGTTTAAACAATTTTAAAATATCACTATATTTAGGCGAGTAAACGAAAAATGTTCATTTCAGACTCTAAAAACGTAGAAATCGTCTTTCAAGTTGAAATACGCCTTGTAAACGAAAAATGTTTATTTCAGACTCTAATAACGTAGAAATCGTGTTTCAAGTTGAAATACGCCTTGGGACCATATCTCACCTAAAGTAAATGGTAGAATAAAACTTTAACCAAACGTAATGTTTGTACCTAGGGTAAAGTTAAAAAGTTTAAACAATTTGAAAATATCACTATATTTAGGCGAGTAAACGAAAAATGTTCGTCTCAGACTCTAAAACCGCAGAAATCGTGTTTCAAGTTGAAATACGCCTTGTAAACGAAAAATGTTCATTTCAGACTCTAAAAACGTAGAAATCGTCTTTCAAGTTGAAATACGCCTTGTAAACGAAAAATGTTTATTTCAGACTCTAATAACGTAGAAATCGTGTTTCAAGTTGAAATACGCCTTGGGACCATATCTCACCTAAAGTAAATGGTAGAATCAAACTTTAACCAAACGTAATGTTTGTACTTAGAGTAAAGTTAAAAAGTTTAAACAATTTTAAAATATCACTATATTTAGGCGAGTAAACGAAAAATGTTCATTTCAGACTCTAAAAACGTAGAAATCGTCTTTCAAGTTGAAATACGCCTTGTAAACGAAAAATGTTTATTTCAGACTCTAAAACCGCAGAAATCGTGTTTCAAGTTGAAATACGCCTTGGTACCATATCTCACCTAAAGTAAATGGTAGAATCAAACTTTAACCAAACGTAATGTTTGTACTTAGGGTAAAGTTAAAAAGTTTAAACAATTTTAAAATATCACTATATTTAGGCGAGTAAACGAAAAATGTTCATTTCAGACTCTAAAAACGTAGAAATCGTCTTTCAAGTTGAAATACGCCTTGTAAACGAAAAATGTTTATTTCAGACTCTAAAACCGCAGAAATCGTGTTTCAAGTTGAAATACGCCTTGGTACCATATCTCACCTAAAGTAAATGGTAGAATCAAACTTTAACCAAACGTAATGTTTGTACCTAGGGTAAAGTTAAAAAGTTTAAACAATTTTAAAATATCACTATATTTAGGCGAGTAAACGAAAAATGTTCATTTCAGACTCTAAAAACGTAGAAATCGTGTTTCAAGTTGAAATACGCCTTGTAAACGAAAAATGTTTATTTCAGACTCTAATAACGTAGAAATCGTGTTTCAAGTTGAAATACGCCTTGGGACCATATCTCACCTAAAGTAAATGGTAGAATCAAACTTTAACCAAACGTAATGTTTGTACCTAGTATAAAGTTAAAAAGTTTAAACAATTTTAAAATATCACTATATTTAGGCGAGTAAACGAAAAATGTTCATTTCAGACTCTAAAAACGTAGAAATCGTGTTTCAAGTTGAAATACGCCTTGTAAACGAAAAATGTTTATTTCAGACTCTAAAACCGCAGAAATCATGTTTCAAGTTAAAATACGCCTTGGTACCATATCTCACCTAAAGTAAATGGTAGAATCAAACTTTAACCAAACGTAATGTTTGTACTTAGGGTAAAGTTAAAAAGTTTAAACAATTTTAAAATATCACTATATTTAGGCGAGTAAACGAAAAATGTTCATTTCAGACTCTAAAAACGTAGAAATCGTCTTTCAAGTTGAAATACGCCTTGTAAACGAAAAATGTTTATTTCAGACTCTAAAACCGCAGAAATCGTGTTTCAAGTTGAAATACGCCTTGGTACCATATCTCACCTAAAGTAAATGGTAGAATCAAACTTTAACCAAACGTAATGTTTGTACCTAGGGTAAAGTTAAAAAGTTTAAACAATTTTAAAATATCACTATATATAGGCGAGTAAACGAAAAATGTTCATTTCAGACTCTAAAAACGTAGAAATCGTGTTTCAAGTTGAAATACGCCTTGTAAACGAAAAATGTTTATTTCAGACTCTAATAACGTAGAAATCGTGTTTCAAGTTGAAATACGCCTTGGGACCATATCTCACCTAAAGTAAATGGTAGAATCAAACTTTAACCAAACGTAATGTTTGTACCTAGTATAAAGTTAAAAAGTTTAAACAATTTTAAAATATCACTATATTTAGGCGAGTAAACGAAAAATGTTCATTTCAGACTCTAAAAACGTAGAAATCGTGTTTCAAGTTGAAATACGCCTTGTAAACGAAAAATGTTTATTTCAGACTCTAAAACCGCAGAAATCGTGTTTCAAGTTGAAATACGCCTTGGTACCATATCTCACCTAAAGTAAATGGTAGAATCAAACTTTAACCAAACGTAATGTTTGTACCTAGTATAAAGTTAAAAAGTTTAAACAATTTTAAAATATCACTATATTTAGGCGAGTAAACGAAAAATGTTCATTTCAGACTCTAAAAACGTAGAAATCGTCTTTCAAGTTGAAATACGCCTTGGTACCATATCTCACCTAAAGTAAATGGTAGAATCAAACTTTAACCAAACGTAATGTTTGTACTTAGGGTAAAGTTAAAAAGTTTAAACAATTTTAAAATATCACTATATTTAGGCGAGTAAACGAAAAATGTTCATTTCAGACTCTAAAAACGTAGAAATCGTCTTTCAAGTTGAAATACGCCTTGTAAACGAAAAATGTTTATTTCAGACTCTAAAACCGCAGAAATCGTCTTTCAAGTTGAAATACGCCTTGTAAACGAAAAATGTTTATTTCAGACTCTAAAACCGCAGAAATCGTGTTTCAAGTTGAAATACGCCTTGGTACCATATCTCACCTAAAGTAAATGGTAGAATCAAACTTTAACCAAACGTAATGTTTGTACCTAGGGTAAAGTTAAAAAGTTTAAACAATTTTAAAATATCACTATATTTAGGCGAGTAAACGAAAAATGTTCATTTCAGACTCTAAAAACGTAGAAATCGTGTTTCAAGTTGAAATACGCCTTGTA
Organism: Pterostichus niger; assembly: GCA_947425015.1. NCBI lineage: Eukaryota > Metazoa > Arthropoda > Insecta > Coleoptera > Carabidae > Pterostichus > Pterostichus niger. The sequence continues at coordinate 80,844 of CANDYQ010000064.1, forward strand.
AACGAAAAATGTTTATTTCAGACTCTAATAACGTAGAAATCGTGTTTCAAGTTGAAATACGCCTTGGGACCATATCTCACCTAAAGTAAATGGTAGAATCAAACTTTAACCAAACGTAATGTTTGTACCTAGTATAAAGTTAAAAAGTTTAAACAATTTTAAAATATCACTATATTTAGGCGAGTAAACGAAAAATGTTCATTTCAGACTCTAAAAACGTAGAAATCGTGTTTCAAGTTGAAATACGCCTTGTAAACGAAAAATGTTTATTTCAGACTCTAAAACCGCAGAAATCGTGTTTCAAGTTGAAATACGCCTTGGTACCATATCTCACCTAAAGTAAATGGTAGAATCAAACTTTAACCAAACGTAATGTTTGTACCTAGTATAAAGTTAAAAAGTTTAAACAATTTTAAAATATCACTATATTTAGGCGAGTAAACGAAAAATGTTCATTTCAGACTCTAAAAACGTAGAAATCGTCTTTCAAGTTGAAATACGCCTTGTAAACGAAAAATGTTTATTTCAGACTCTAATAACGTAGAAATCGTATTTCAAGTTGAAATACGCCTTGGGACCATACCTAAAGTAAATGGTAGAATAAAACTTTAACCAAACGTAATGTTTGTACCTAGGGTAAAGTTAAAAAGTTTAAACAATTTGAAAATATCACTATATTTAGGCGAGTAAACGAAAAATGTTCGTCTCAGACTCTAAAACCGCAGAAATCGTGTTTCAAGTTGAAATACGCCTTGTAAACGAAAAATGTTCATTTCAGACTCTAAAAACGTAGAAATCGTCTTTCAAGTTGAAATACGCCTTGTAAACGAAAAATGTTTATTTCAGACACTAATAACGTAGAAATCGTGTTTCAAGTCGAAATACGCCTTGGGACCATATCTCACCTAAAGTAAATGGTAGAATCAAACTTTATCCAAACGTAATGTTTGTACTTAGAGTAAAGTTAAAAAGTTTAAACAATTTTAAAATATCACTATATTTAGGCGAGTAAACGAAAAATGTTCATTTCAGACTCTAAAAACGTAGAAATCGTCTTTCAAGTTGAAATACGCCTTGTAAACGAAAAATGTTTATTTCAGACTCTAAAACCGCAGAAATCGTGTTTCAAGTTGAAATACGCCTTGGTACCATATCTCACCTAAAGTAAATGGTAGAATCAAACTTTAACCAAACGTAATGTTTGTACTTAGGGTAAAGTTAAAAAGTTTAAACAATTTTAAAATATCACTATATTTAGGCGAGTAAACGAAAAATGTTCATTTCAGACTCTAAAAACGTAGAAATCGTCTTTCAAGTTGAAATACGCCTTGTAAACGAAAAATGTTTATTTCAGACTCTAAAACCGCAGAAATCGTGTTTCAAGTTGAAATACGCCTTGGTACCATATCTCACCTAAAGTAAATGGTAGAATCAAACTTTAACCAAACGTAATGTTTGTACTTAGGGTAAAGTTAAAAAGTTTAAACAATTTTAAAATATCACTATATTTAGGCGAGTAAACGAAAAATGTTCATTTCAGACTCTAAAAACGTAGAAATCGTCTTTCAAGTTGAAATACGCCTTGTAAACGAAAAATGTTTATTTCAGACTCTAAAACCGCAGAAATCGTGTTTCAAGTTGAAATACGCCTTGGTACCATATCTCACCTAAAGTAAATGGTAGAATCAAACTTTAACCAAACGTAATGTTTGTACCTAGGGTAAAGTTAAAAAGTTTAAACAATTTGAAAATATCACTATATTTAGGCGAGTAAACGAAAAATGTTCGTCTCAGACTCTAAAACCGCAGAAATCGTGTTTCAAGTTGAAATACGCCTTGTAAACGAAAAATGTTCATTTCAGACTCTAAAAACGTAGAAATCGTGTTTCAAGTTGAAATACGCCTTGTAAACGAAAAATGTTCATTTCAGATTCTAAAAACGTAGAAATCGTCTTTCAAGTTGAAATACGCCTTGTAAACGAAAAATGTTTATTTCAGACTCTAATAACGTAGAAATCGTGTTTCAAGTTGAAATACGCCTTGGGACCATATCTCACCTAAAGTAAATGGTAGAATCAAACTTTAACCAAACGTAATGTTTGTACCTAGGGTAAAGTTAAAAAGTTTAAACAATTTTAAAATATCACTATATTTAGGCGAGTAAACGAAAAATGTTCATTTCAGACTCTAAAAACGTAGAAATCGTCTTTCAAGTTGAAATACGCCTTGTAAACGAAAAATGTTTATTTCAGACTCTAAAACCGCAGAAATCGTGTTTCAAGTTGAAATACGCCTTGGTACCATATCTCACCTAAAGTAAATGGTAGAATCAAACTTTAACCAAACGTAATGTTTGTACTTAGGGTAAAGTTAAAAAGTTTAAACAATTTTAAAATATCACTATATTTAGGCGAGTAAACGAAAAATGTTCATTTCAGACTCTAAAAACGTAGAAATCGTCTTTCAAGTTGAAATACGCCTTGGTACCATATCTCACCTAAAGTAAATGGTAGAATCAAACTTTAACCAAACGTAATGTTTGTACTTAGGGTAAAGTTAAAAAGTTTAAACAATTTTAAAATATCACTATATTTAGGCGAGTAAACGAAAAATGTTCATTTCAGACTCTAAAAACGTAGAAATCGTGTTTCAAGTTGAAATACGCCTTGTAAACGAAAAATGTTTATTTCAGACTCTAAAACCGCAGAAATCGTGTTTCAAGTTGAAATACGCCTTGGTACCATATCTCACCTAAAGTAAATGGTAGAATCAAACTTTAACCAAACGTAATGTTTGTACCTAGTATAAAGTTAAAAAGTTTAAACAATTTTAAAATATCACTATATTTAGGCGAGTAAACGAAAAATGTTCATTTCAGACTCTAAAAACGTAGAAATCGTCTTTCAAGTTGAAATACGCCTTGTAAACGAAAAATGTTTATTTCAGACTCTAATAACGTAGAAATCGTGTTTCAAGTTGAAATACGCCTTGGGACCATATCTCACCTAAAGTAAATGGTAGAATAAAACTTTAACCAAACGTAATGTTTGTACCTAGGGTAAAGTTAAAAAGTTTAAACAATTTGAAAATATCACTATATTTAGGCGAGTAAACGAAAAATGTTCGTCTCAGACTCTAAAACCGCAGAAATCGTGTTTCAAGTTGAAATACGCCTTGTAAACGAAAAATGTTCATTTCAGACTCTAAAAACGTAGAAATCGTCTTTCAAGTTGAAATACGCCTTGTAAACGAAAAATGTTTATTTCAGACTCTAATAACGTAGAAATCGTGTTTCAAGTTGAAATACGCCTTGGGACCATATCTCACCTAAAGTAAATGGTAGAATCAAACTTTAACCAAACGTAATGTTTGTACTTAGAGTAAAGTTAAAAAGTTTAAACAATTTTAAAATATCACTATATTTAGGCGAGTAAACGAAAAATGTTCATTTCAGACTCTAAAAACGTAGAAATCGTCTTTCAAGTTGAAATACGCCTTGTAAACGAAAAATGTTTATTTCAGACTCTAAAACCGCAGAAATCGTGTTTCAAGTTGAAATACGCCTTGGTACCATATCTCACCTAAAGTAAATGGTAGAATCAAACTTTAACCAAACGTAATGTTTGTACTTAGGGTAAAGTTAAAAAGTTTAAACAATTTTAAAATATCACTATATTTAGGCGAGTAAACGAAAAATGTTCATTTCAGACTCTAAAAACGTAGAAATCGTCTTTCAAGTTGAAATACGCCTTGTAAACGAAAAATGTTTATTTCAGACTCTAAAACCGCAGAAATCGTGTTTCAAGTTGAAATACGCCTTGGTACCATATCTCACCTAAAGTAAATGGTAGAATCAAACTTTAACCAAACGTAATGTTTGTACCTAGGGTAAAGTTAAAAAGTTTAAACAATTTTAAAATATCACTATATTTAGGCGAGTAAACGAAAAATGTTCATTTCAGACTCTAAAAACGTAGAAATCGTGTTTCAAGTTGAAATACGCCTTGTAAACGAAAAATTTTTATTTCAGACTCTAATAACGTAGAAATCGTGTTTCAAGTTGAAATACGCCTTGGGACCATATCTCACCTAAAGTAAATGGTAGAATCAAACTTTAACCAAACGTAATGTTTGTACCTAGTATAAAGTTAAAAAGTTTAAACAATTTTAAAATATCACTATATTTAGGCGAGTAAACGAAAAATGTTCATTTCAGACTCTAAAAACGTAGAAATCGTGTTTCAAGTTGAAATACGCCTTGTAAACGAAAAATGTTTATTTCAGACTCTAAAACCGCAGAAATCGTGTTTCAAGTTGAAATACGCCTTGGGACCATATCTCACCTAAAGTAAATGGTAGAATCAAACTTTAACCAAACGTAATGTTTGTACCTAGTATAAAGTTAAAAAGTTTAAACAATTTTAAAATATCACTATATTTAGGCGAGTAAACGAAAAATGTTCATTTCAGACTCTAAAAACGTAGAAATCGTGTTTCAAGTTGAAATACGCCTTGTAAACGAAAAATGTTTATTTCAGACTCTAAAACCGCAGAAATCGTGTTTCAAGTTGAAATACGCCTTGGTACCATATCTCACCTAAAGTAAATGGTAGAATCAAACTTTAACCAAACGTAATGTTTGTACCTAGGGTAAAGTTAAAAAGTTTAAACAATTTTAAAATATCACTATATATAGGCGAGTAAACGAAAAATGTTCATTTCAGACTCTAAAAACGTAGAAATCGTGTTTCAAGTTGAAATACGCCTTGTAAACGAAAAATGTTTATTTCAGACTCTAATAACGTAGAAATCGTGTTTCAAGTTGAAATACGCCTTGGGACCATATCTCACCTAAAGTAAATGGTAGAATCAAACTTTAACCAAACGTAATGTTTGTACCTAGTATAAAGTTAAAAAGTTTAAACAATTTTAAAATATCACTATATTTAGGCGAGTAAACGAAAAATGTTCATTTCAGACTCTAAAAACGTAGAAATCGTGTTTCAAGTTGAAATACGCCTTGTAAACGAAAAATGTTTATTTCAGACTCTAAAACCGCAGAAATCGTGTTTCAAGTTGAAATACGCCTTGGTACCATATCTCACCTAAAGTAAATGGTAGAATCAAACTTTAACCAAACGTAATGTTTGTACCTAGTATAAAGTTAAAAAGTTTAAACAATTTTAAAATATCACTATATTTAGGCGAGTAAACGAAAAATGTTCATTTCAGACTCTAAAAACGTAGAAATCGTCTTTCAAGTTGAAATACGCCTTGTAAACGAAAAATGTTTATTTCAGACTCTAATAACGTAGAAATCGTGTTTCAAGTTGAAATACGCCTTGGGACCATATCTCACCTAAAGTAAATGGTAGAATAAAACTTTAACCAAACGTAATGTTTGTACCTAGGGTAAAGTTAAAAAGTTTAAACAATTTGAAAATATCACTATATTTAGGCGAGTAAACGAAAAATGTTCGTCTCAGACTCTAAAACCGCAGAAATCGTGTTTCAAGTTGAAATACGCCTTGGTACCATATCTCACCTAAAGTAAATGGTAGAATCAAACTTTAACCAAACGTAATGTTTGTACTTAGGGTAAAGTTAAAAAGTTTAAACAATTTTAAAATATCACTATATTTAGGCGAGTAAACGAAAAATGTTCATTTCAGACTCTAAAAACGTAGAAATCGTCTTTCAAGTTGAAATACGCCTTGTAAACGAAAAATGTTTATTTCAGACTCTAAAACCGCAGAAATCGTGTTTCAAGTTGAAATACGCCTTGGTACCATATCTCACCTAAAGTAAATGGTAGAATCAAACTTTAACCAAACGTAATGTTTGTACCTAGGGTAAAGTTAAAAAGTTTAAACAATTTTAAAATATCACTATATTTAGGCGAGTAAACGAAAAATGTTCATTTCAGACTCTAAAAACGTAGAAATCGTGTTTCAAGTTGAAATACGCCTTGTAAACGAAAAATGTTTATTTCAGACTCTAATAACGTAGAAATCGTGTTTCAAGTTGAAATACGCCTTGGGACCATATCTCACCTAAAGTAAATGGTAGAATCAAACTTTAACCAAACGTAATGTTTGTACCTAGTATAAAGTTAAAAAGTTTAAACAATTTTAAAATATCACTATATTTAGGCGAGTAAACGAAAAATGTTCATTTCAGACTCTAAAAACGTAGAAATCGTGTTTCAAGTTGAAATACGCCTTGTAAACGAAAAATGTTTATTTCAGACTCTAAAACCGCAGAAATCGTGTTTCAAGTTGAAATACGCCTTGGTACCATATCTCACCTAAAGTAAATGGTAGAATCAAACTTTAACCAAACGTAATGTTTGTACCTAGTATAAAGTTAAAAAGTTTAAACAATTTTAAAATATCACTATATTTAGGCGAGTAAACGAAAAATGTTCATTTCAGACTCTAAAAACGTAGAAATCGTCTTTCAAGTTGAAATACGCCTTGTAAACGAAAAATGTTTATTTCAGACTCTAATAACGTAGAAATCGTATTTCAAGTTGAAATACGCCTTGGGACCATACCTAAAGTAAATGGTAGAATAAAACTTTAACCAAACGTAATGTTTGTACCTAGGGTAAAGTTAAAAAGTTTAAACAATTTGAAAATATCACTATATTTAGGCGAGTAAACGAAAAATGTTCGTCTCAGACTCTAAAACCGCAGAAATCGTGTTTCAAGTTGAAATACGCCTTGTAAACGAAAAATGTTCATTTCAGACTCTAAAAACGTAGAAATCGTCTTTCAAGTTGAAATACGCCTTGTAAACGAAAAATGTTTATTTCAGACACTAATAACGTAGAAATCGTGTTTCAAGTCGAAATACGCCTTGGGACCATATCTCACCTAAAGTAAATGGTAGAATCAAACTTTATCCAAACGTAATGTTTGTACTTAGGGTAAAGTTAAAAAGTTTAAACAATTTTAAAATATCACTATATTAAGGCGAGTAAACGAAAAATGTTCATTTCAGACTCTAAAAACGTAGAAATCGTCTTTCAAGTTGAAATACGCCTTGGTACCATATCTCACCTAAAGTAAATGGTAGAATCAAACTTTAACCAAACGTAATGTTTGTACTTAGGGTAAAGTTAAAAAGTTTAAACAATTTTAAAATATCACTATATTTAGGCGAGTAAACGAAAAATGTTCATTTCAGACTCTAAAAACGTAGAAATCGTCTTTCAAGTTGAAATACGCCTTGTAAACGAAAAATGTTTATTTCAGACTCTAAAACCGCAGAAATCGTGTTTCAAGTTGAAATACGCCTTGGTACCATATCTCACCTAAAGTAAATGGTAAAATCAAACTTTAACCAAACGTAATGTTTGTACCTAGGGAAAAGTTAAAAAGTTTAAACAATTTTAAAATATCACTATATTTAGGCGAGTAAACGAAAAATGTTCATTTCAGACTCTAAAAACGTAGAAATCGTGTTTCAAGTTGAAATACGCCTTGTAAACGAAAAATGTTTATTTCAGACTCTAATAACGTAGAAATCGTGTTTCAAGTTGAAATACGCCTTGGGACCATATCTCACCTAAAGTAAATGGTAGAATCAAACTTTAACCAAACGTAATGTTTGTACCTAGTATAAAGTTAAAAAGTTTAAACAATTTTAAAATATCACTATATTTAGGCGAGTAAACGAAAAATGTTCATTTCAGACTCTAAAAACGTAGAAATCGTGTTTCAAGTTGAAATACGCCTTGTAAACGAAAAATGTTTATTTCAGACTCTAAAACCGCAGAAATCGTGTTTCAAGTTGAAATACGCCTTGGTACCATATCTCACCTAAAGTAAATGGTAGAATCAAACTTTAACCAAACGTAATGTTTGTACCTAGTATAAAGTTAAAAAGTTTAAACAATTTTAAAATATCACTATATTTAGGCGAGTAAACGAAAAATGTTCATTTCAGACTCTAAAAACGTAGAAATCGTCTTTCAAGTTGAAATACGCCTTGTAAACGAAAAATGTTTATTTCAGACTCTAATAACGTAGAAATCGTGTTTCAAGTTGAAATACGCCTTGGGACCATATCTCACCTAAAGTAAATGGTAGAATAAAACTTTAACCAAACGTAATGTTTGTACCTAGGGTAAAGTTAAAAAGTTTAAACAATTTTAAAATATCACTATATTTAGGCGAGTAAACGAAAAATGTTCATTTCAGACTCTAAAAACGTAGAAATCGTGTTTCAAGTTGAAATACGCCTTGTAAACGAAAAATGTTTATTTCAGACTCTAATAACGTAGAAATCGTGTTTCAAGTTGAAATACGCCTTGGGACCATATCTCACCTAAAGTAAATGGTAGAATCAAACTTTAACCAAACGTAATGTTTGTACCTAGGGTAAAGTTAAAAAGTTTAAACAATTTGAAAATATCACTATATTTAGGCGAGTAAACGAAAAATGTTCGTCTCAGACTCTAAAACCGCAGAAATCGTGTTTCAAGTTGAAATACGCCTTGGTACCATATCTCACCTAAAGTAAATGGTAGAATCAAACTTTAACCAAACGTAATGTTTGTACTTAGGGTAAAGTTAAAAAGTTTAAACAATTTTAAAATATCACTATATTTAGGCGAGTAAACGAAAAATGTTCATTTCAGACTCTAAAAACGTAGAAATCGTCTTTCAAGTTGAAATACGCCTTGTAAACGAAAAATGTTTATTTCAGACTCTAAAACCGCAGAAATCGTGTTTCAAGTTGAAATACGCCTTGGTACCATATCTCACCTAAAGTAAATGGTAGAATCAAACTTTAACCAAACGTAATGTTTGTACTTAGGGTAAAGTTAAAAAGTTTAAACAATTTTAAAATATCACTATATTTAGGCGAGTAAACGAAAAATGTTCATTTCAGACTCTAAAAACGTAGAAATCGTCTTTCAAGTTGAAATACGCCTTGTAAACGAAAAATGTTTATTTCAGACTCTAAAACCGCAGAAATCGTGTTTCAAGTTGAAATACGCCTTGGTACCATATCTCACCTAAAGTAAATGGTAGAATCAAACTTTAACCAAACGTAATGTTTGTACCTAGGGTAAAGTTAAAAAGTTTAAACAATTTGAAAATATCACTATATTTAGGCGAGTAAACGAAAAATGTTCGTCTCAGACTCTAAAACCGCAGAAATCGTGTTTCAAGTTGAAATACGCCTTGTAAACGAAAAATGTTCATTTCAGACTCTAAAAACGTAGAAATCGTGTTTCAAGTTGAAATACGCCTTGTAAACGAAAAATGTTCATTTCAGACTCTAAAAACGTAGAAATCGTCTTTCAAGTTGAAATACGCCTTGTAAACGAAAAATGTTTATTTCAGACTCTAATAACGTAGAAATCGTGTTTCAAGTTGAAATACGCCTTGGGACCATATCTCACCTAAAGTAAATGGTAGAATCAAACTTTAACCAAACGTAATGTTTGTACCTAGGGTAAAGTTAAAAAGTTTAAACAATTTTAAAATATCACTATATTTAGGCGAGTAAACGAAAAATGTTCATTTCAGACTCTAAAAACGTAGAAATCGTCTTTCAAGTTGAAATACGCCTTGTAAACGAAAAATGTTTATTTCAGACTCTAAAACCGCAGAAATCGTGTTTCAAGTTGAAATACGCCTTGGTACCATATCTCACCTAAAGTAAATGGTAGAATCAAACTTTAACCAAACGTAATGTTTGTACTTAGGGTAAAGTTAAAAAGTTTAAACAATTTTAAAATATCACTATATTTAGGCGAGTAAACGAAAAATGTTCATTTCAGACTCTAAAAACGTAGAAATCGTCTTTCAAGTTGAAATACGCCTTGGTACCATATCTCACCTAAAGTAAATGGTAGAATCAAACTTTAACCAAACGTAATGTTTGTACTTAGGGTAAAGTTAAAAAGTTTAAACAATTTTAAAATATCACTATATTTAGGCGAGTAAACGAAAAATGTTCATTTCAGACTCTAAAAACGTAGAAATCGTGTTTCAAGTTGAAATACGCCTTGTAAACGAAAAATGTTTATTTCAGACTCTAAAACCGCAGAAATCGTGTTTCAAGTTGAAATACGCCTTGGTACCATATCTCACCTAAAGTAAATGGTAGAATCAAACTTTAACCAAACGTAATGTTTGTACCTAGTATAAAGTTAAAAAGTTTAAACAATTTTAAAATATCACTATATTTAGGCGAGTAAACGAAAAATGTTCATTTCAGACTCTAAAAACGTAGAAATCGTCTTTCAAGTTGAAATACGCCTTGTAAACGAAAAATGTTTATTTCAGACTCTAATAACGTAGAAATCGTGTTTCAAGTTGAAATACGCCTTGGGACCATATCTCACCTAAAGTAAATGGTAGAATAAAACTTTAACCAAACGTAATGTTTGTACCTAGGGTAAAGTTAAAAAGTTTAAACAATTTGAAAATATCACTATATTTAGGCGAGTAAACGAAAAATGTTCGTCTCAGACTCTAAAACCGCAGAAATCGTGTTTCAAGTTGAAATACGCCTTGTAAACGAAAAATGTTCATTTCAGACTCTAAAAACGTAGAAATCGTCTTTCAAGTTGAAATACGCCTTGTAAACGAAAAATGTTTATTTCAGACTCTAATAACGTAGAAATCGTGTTTCAAGTTGAAATACGCCTTGGGACCATATCTCACCTAAAGTAAATGGTAGAATCAAACTTTAACCAAACGTAATGTTTGTACTTAGAGTAAAGTTAAAAAGTTTAAACAATTTTAAAATATCACTATATTTAGGCGAGTAAACGAAAAATGTTCATTTCAGACTCTAAAAACGTAGAAATCGTCTTTCAAGTTGAAATACGCCTTGTAAACGAAAAATGTTTATTTCAGACTCTAAAACCGCAGAAATCGTGTTTCAAGTTGAAATACGCCTTGGTACCATATCTCACCTAAAGTAAATGGTAGAATCAAACTTTAACCAAACGTAATGTTTGTACTTAGGGTAAAGTTAAAAAGTTTAAACAATTTTAAAATATCACTATATTTAGGCGAGTAAACGAAAAATGTTCATTTCAGACTCTAAAAACGTAGAAATCGTCTTTCAAGTTGAAATACGCCTTGTAAACGAAAAATGTTTATTTCAGACTCTAAAACCGCAGAAATCGTGTTTCAAGTTGAAATACGCCTTGGTACCATATCTCACCTAAAGTAAATGGTAGAATCAAACTTTAACCAAACGTAATGTTTGTACCTAGGGTAAAGTTAAAAAGTTTAAACAATTTTAAAATATCACTATATTTAGGCGAGTAAACGAAAAATGTTCATTTCAGACTCTAAAAACGTAGAAATCGTGTTTCAAGTTGAAATACGCCTTGTAAACGAAAAATGTTTATTTCAGACTCTAATAACGTAGAAATCGTGTTTCAAGTTGAAATACGCCTTGGGACCATATCTCACCTAAAGTAAATGGTAGAATCAAACTTTAACCAAACGTAATGTTTGTACCTAGTATAAAGTTAAAAAGTTTAAACAATTTTAAAATATCACTATATTTAGGCGAGTAAACGAAAAATGTTCATTTCAGACTCTAAAAACGTAGAAATCGTGTTTCAAGTTGAAATACGCCTTGTAAACGAAAAATGTTTATTTCAGACTCTAAAACCGCAGAAATCGTGTTTCAAGTTGAAATACGCCTTGGTACCATATCTCACCTAAAGTAAATGGTAGAATCAAACTTTAACCAAACGTAATGTTTGTACTTAGGGTAAAGTTAAAAAGTTTAAACAATTTTAAAATATCACTATATTTAGGCGAGTAAACGAAAAATGTTCATTTCAGACTCTAAAAACGTAGAAATCGTCTTTCAAGTTGAAATACGCCTTGTAAACGAAAAATGTTTATTTCAGACTCTAAAACCGCAGAAATCGTGTTTCAAGTTGAAATACGCCTTGGTACCATATCTCACCTAAAGTAAATGGTAGAATCAAACTTTAACCAAACGTAATGTTTGTACCTAGGGTAAAGTTAAAAAGTTTAAACAATTTTAAAATATCACTATATATAGGCGAGTAAACGAAAAATGTTCATTTCAGACTCTAAAAACGTAGAAATCGTGTTTCAAGTTGAAATACGCCTTGTAAACGAAAAATGTTTATTTCAGACTCTAATAACGTAGAAATCGTGTTTCAAGTTGAAATACGCCTTGGGACCATATCTCACCTAAAGTAAATGGTAGAATCAAACTTTATCCAAACGTAATGTTTGTACCTAGTATAAAGTTAAAAAGTTTAAACAATTTTAAAATATCACTATATTTAGGCGAGTAAACGAAAAATGTTCATTTCAGACTCTAAAAACGTAGAAATCGTGTTTCAAGTTGAAATACGCCTTGTAAACGAAAAATGTTTATTTCAGACTCTAAAACCGCAGAAATCGTGTTTCAAGTTGAAATACGCCTTGGTACCATATCTCACCTAAAGTAAATGGTAGAATCAAACTTTAACCAAACGTAATGTTTGTACCTAGTATAAAGTTAAAAAGTTTAAACAATTTTAAAATATCACTATATTTAGGCGAGTAAACGAAAAATGTTCATTTCAGACTCTAAAAACGTAGAAATCGTCTTTCAAGTTGAAATACGCCTTGTAAACGAAAAATGTTTATTTCAGACTCTAATAACGTAGAAATCGTGTTTCAAGTTGAAATACGCCTTGGGACCATATCTCACCTAAAGTAAATGGTAGAATAAAACTTTAACCAAACGTAATGTTTGTACCTAGGGTAAAGTTAAAAAGTTTAAACAATTTGAAAATATCACTATATTTAGGCGAGTAAACGAAAAATGTTCGTCTCAGACTCTAAAACCGCAGAAATCGTGTTTCAAGTTGAAATACGCCTTGGTACCATATCTCACCTAAAGTAAATGGTAGAATCAAACTTTAACCAAACGTAATGTTTGTACTTAGGGTAAAGTTAAAAAGTTTAAACAATTTTAAAATATCACTATATTTAGGCGAGTAAACGAAAAATGTTCATTTCAGACTCTAAAAACGTAGAAATCGTCTTTCAAGTTGAAATACGCCTTGTAAACGAAAAATGTTTATTTCAGACTCTAAAACCGCAGAAATCGTGTTTCAAGTTGAAATACGCCTTGGTACCATATCTCACCTAAAGTAAATGGTAGAATCAAACTTTAACCAAACGTAATGTTTGTACCTAGGGTAAAGTTAAAAAGTTTAAACAATTTTAAAATATCACTATATTTAGGCGAGTAAACGAAAAATGTTCATTTCAGACTCTAAAAACGTAGAAATCGTGTTTCAAGTTGAAATACGCCTTGTAAACGAAAAATGTTTATTTCAGACTCTAATAACGTAGAAATCGTGTTTCAAGTTGAAATACGCCTTGGGACCATATCTCACCTAAAGTAAATGGTAGAATCAAACTTTAACCAAACGTAATGTTTGTACCTAGTATAAAGTTAAAAAGTTTAAACAATTTTAAAATATCACTATATTTAGGCGAGTAAACGAAAAATGTTCATTTCAGACTCTAAAAACGTAGAAATCGTGTTTCAAGTTGAAATACGCCTTGTAAACGAAAAATGTTTATTTCAGACTCTAAAACCGCAGAAATCGTGTTTCAAGTTGAAATACGCCTTGGTACCATATCTCACCTAAAGTAAATGGTAGAATCAAACTTTAACCAAACGTAATGTTTGTACCTAGTATAAAGTTAAAAAGTTTAAACAATTTTAAAATATCACTATATTTAGGCGAGTAAACGAAAAATGTTCATTTCAGACTCTAAAAACGTAGAAATCGTCTTTCAAGTTGAAATACGCCTTGTAAACGAAAAATGTTTATTTCAGACTCTAATAACGTAGAAATCGTATTTCAAGTTGAAATACGCCTTGGGACCATACCTAAAGTAAATGGTAGAATAAAACTTTAACCAAACGTAATGTTTGTACCTAGGGTAAAGTTAAAAAGTTTAAACAATTTGAAAATATCACTATATTTAGGCGAGTAAACGAAAAATGTTCGTCTCAGACTCTAAAACCGCAGAAATCGTGTTTCAAGTTGAAATACGCCTTGTAAACGAAAAATGTTCATTTCAGACTCTAAAAACGTAGAAATCGTCTTTCAAGTTGAAATACGCCTTGTAAACGAAAAATGTTTATTTCAGACACTAATAACGTAGAAATCGTGTTTCAAGTCGAAATACGCCTTGGGACCATATCTCACCTAAAGTAAATGGTAGAATCAAACTTTATCCAAACGTAATGTTTGTACTTAGGGTAAAGTTAAAAAGTTTAAACAATTTTAAAATATCACTATATTAAGGCGAGTAAACGAAAAATGTTCATTTCAGACTCTAAAAACGTAGAAATCGTCTTTCAAGTTGAAATACGCCTTGGTACCATATCTCACCTAAAGTAAATGGTAGAATCAAACTTTAACCAAACGTAATGTTTGTACTTAGGGTAAAGTTAAAAAGTTTAAACAATTTTAAAATATCACTATATTTAGGCGAGTAAACGAAAAATGTTCATTTCAGACTCTAAAAACGTAGAAATCGTCTTTCAAGTTGAAATACGCCTTGTAAACGAAAAATGTTTATTTCAGACTCTAAAACCGCAGAAATCGTGTTTCAAGTTGAAATACGCCTTGGTACCATATCTCACCTAAAGTAAATGGTAGAATCAAACTTTAACCAAACGTAATGTTTGTACCTAGGGAAAAGTTAAAAAGTTTAAACAATTTTAAAATATCACTATATTTAGGCGAGTAAACGAAAAATGTTCATTTCAGACTCTAAAAACGTAGAAATCGTGTTTCAAGTTGAAATACGCCTTGTAAACGAAAAATGTTTATTTCAGACTCTAATAACGTAGAAATCGTGTTTCAAGTTGAAATACGCCTTGGGACCATATCTCACCTAAAGTAAATGGTAGAATCAAACTTTAACCAAACGTAATGTTTGTACCTAGTATAAAGTTAAAAAGTTTAAACAATTTTAAAATATCACTATATTTAGGCGAGTAAACGAAAAATGTTCATTTCAGACTCTAAAAACGTAGAAATCGTGTTTCAAGTTGAAATACGCCTTGTAAACGAAAAATGTTTATTTCAGACTCTAAAACCGCAGAAATCGTGTTTCAAGTTGAAATACGCCTTGGTACCATATCTCACCTAAAGTAAATGGTAGAATCAAACTTTAACCAAACGTAATGTTTGTACCTAGTATAAAGTTAAAAAGTTTAAACAATTTTAAAATATCACTATATTTAGGCGAGTAAACGAAAAATGTTCATTTCAGACTCTAAAAACGTAGAAATCGTCTTTCAAGTTGAAATACGCCTTGTAAACGAAAAATGTTTATTTCAGACTCTAATAACGTAGAAATCGTGTTTCAAGTTGAAATACGCCTTGGGACCATATCTCACCTAAAGTAAATGGTAGAATAAAACTTTAACCAAACGTAATGTTTGTACCTAGGGTAAAGTTAAAAAGTTTAAACAATTTGAAAATATCACTATATTTAGGCGAGTAAACGAAAAATGTTCGTCTCAGACTCTAAAACCGCAGAAATCGTGTTTCAAGTTGAAATACGCCTTGGTACCATATCTCACCTAAAGTAAATGGTAGAATCAAACTTTAACCAAACGTAATGTTTGTACTTAGGGTAAAGTTAAAAAGTTTAAACAATTTTAAAATATCACTATATTTAGGCGAGTAAACGAAAAATGTTCATTTCAGACTCTAAAAACGTAGAAATCGTCTTTCAAGTTGAAATACGCCTTGTAAACGAAAAATGTTTATTTCAGACTCTAAAACCGCAGAAATCGTGTTTCAAGTTGAAATACGCCTCGGTACCATATCTCACCTAAAGTAAATGGTAGAATCAAACTTTAACCAAACGTAATGTTTGTACTTAGGGTAAAGTTAAAAAGTTTAAACAATTTTAAAATATCACTATATTTAGGCGAGTAAACGAAAAATGTTCATTTCAGACTCTAAAAACGTAGAAATCGTCTTTCAAGTTGAAATACGCCTTGTAAACGAAAAATGTTTATTTCAGACTCTAATAACGTAGAAATCGTGTTTCAAGTTGAAATACGCCTTAGTACCATATCTCACCTAAAGTAAATGGTAGAATCAAACTTTAACCAAACGTAATGTTTGTACCTAGGGTAAAGTTAAAAAGTTTAAACAATTTTAAAATATCACTATATTTAGGCGAGTAAACGAAAAATGTTCATTTCAGACTCTAAAAACGTAGAAATCGTCTTTCAAGTTGAAATACGCCTTGTAAACGAAAAATGTTTATTTCAGACTCTAAAACCGCAGAAATCGTGTTTCAAGTTGAAATACGCCTTGGTACCATATCTCACCTAAAGTAAATGGTAGAATCAAACTTTAACCAAACGTAATGTTTGTACTTAGGGTAAAGTTAAAAAGTTTAAACAATTTTAAAATATCACTATATTTAGGCGAGTAAACGAAAAATGTTCATTTCAGACTCTAAAAACGTAGAAATCGTCTTTCAAGTTGAAATACGCCTTGGTACCATATCTCACCTAAAGTAAATGGTAGAATCAAACTTTAACCAAACGTAATGTTTGTACTTAGGGTAAAGTTAAAAAGTTTAAACAATTTTAAAATATCACTATATTTAGGCGAGTAAACGAAAAATGTTCATTTCAGACTCTAAAAACGTAGAAATCGTGTTTCAAGTTGAAATACGCCTTGTAAACGAAAAATGTTTATTTCAGACTCTAAAACCGCAGAAATCGTGTTTCAAGTTGAAATACGCCTTGGTACCATATCTCACCTAAAGTAAATGGTAGAATCAAACTTTAACCAAACGTAATGTTTGTACCTAGTATAAAGTTAAAAAGTTTAAACAATTTTAAAATATCACTATATTTAGGCGAGTAAACGAAAAATGTTCATTTCAGACTCTAAAAACGTAGAAATCGTCTTTCAAGTTGAAATACGCCTTGTAAACGAAAAATGTTTATTTCAGACTCTAATAACGTAGAAATCGTGTTTCAAGTTGAAATACGCCTTGGGACCATATTTTACCTAAAGTAAATGGTAGAATAAAACTTTAACCAAACGTAATGTTTGTACCTAGGGTAAAGTTAAAAAGTTTAAACAATTTGAAAATATCACTATATTTAGGCGAGTAAACGAAAAATGTTCGTCTCAGACTCTAAAACCGCAGAAATCGTGTTTCAAGTTGAAATACGCCTTGTAAACGAAAAATGTTCATTTCAGACTCTAAAAACGTAGAAACCGTCTTTCAAGTTGAAATACGCCTTGTAAACGAAAAATGTTTATTTCAGACTCTAATAACGTAGAAATCGTGTTTCAAGTTGAAATACGCCTTGGGACCATATCTCACCTAAAGTAAATGGTAGAATCAAACTTTAACCAAACGTAATGTTTGTACCTAGGGTAAAGTTAAAAAGTTTAAACAATTTGAAAATATCACTATATTAAGGCGAGTAAACGAAAAATGTTCGTCTCAGACTCTAAAACCGCAGAAATCGTGTTTCAAGTTGAAATACGCCTTGTAAACGAAAAATGTTCATTTCAGACTCTAAAAACGTAGAAATCGTCTTTCAAGTTGAAATACGCCTTGTAAACGAAAAATGTTTATTTCAGACTCTAATAACGTAGAAATCGTGTTTCAAGTTGAAATACGCCTTGGGACCATATCTCACCTAAAGTAAATGGTAGAATCGAACTTTAACCAAACGTAATGTTTGTACTTAGGGTAAAGTTAAAAAGTTTAAACAATTTTAAAATATCACTATATTTAGGCGAGTAAACGAAAAATGTTCATTTCAGACTCTAAAAACGTAGAAATCATCTTTCAAGTTGAAATACGCCTTGTAAACGAAAAATGTTTATTTCAGACTCTAAAACCGCAGAAATCGTGTTTCAAGTTGAAATACGCCTTGGTACCATATCTCACCTAAAGTAAATGGTAGAATCAAACTTTAACCAAATGTAATGTTTGTACCTAGTATAAAGTTAAAAAGTTTAAACAATTTTAAAATATCACTATATTTAGGCGAATAAACGAAAAATGTTCATTTCAGACTCTAAAAACGTAGAAATCGTCTTTCAAGTTGAAATACGCCTTGTAAACGAAAAATGTTTATTTCAGACTCTAATAACGTAGAAATCGTGTTTCAAGTTGAAATACGCCTTGGGACCATATCTCACCTAAAGTAAATGGTAGAATCAAACTTTAACCAAACGTAATGTTTGTACCTAGGGTAAAGTTAAAAAGTTTAAACAATTTGAAAATATCACTATATTTAGGCGAGTAAACGAAAAATGTTCGTCTCAGACTCTAAAACCGCAGAAATCGTGTTTCAAGTTGAAATACGCCTTGTAAACGAAAAATGTTCATTTCAGACTCTAAAAACGTAGAAATCGTCTTTCAAGTTGAAATACGCCTTGTAAACGAAAAATGTTTATTTCAGACTCTAATAACGTAGAAATCGTGTTTCAAGTTGAAATACGCCTTGGGACCATATCTCACCTAAAGTAAATGGTAGAATCAAACTTTAACCAAACGTAATGTTTGTACCTAGGGTAAAGTTAAAAAGTTTAAACAATTTGAAAATATCACTATATTTAGGCGAGTAAACGAAAAATGTTCATTTCAGACTCTAAAAACGTAGAAATCGTCTTTCAAGTTGAAATACGCCTTGGTACCATATCTCACCTAAAGTAAATGGTAGAATCAAACTTTAACCAAACGTAATGTTTGTACTTAGGGTAAAGTTAAAAAGTTTAAACAATTTTAAAATATCACTATATTTAGGCGAGTAAACGAAAAATGTTCATTTCAGACTCTAAAAACGTAGAAATCGTCTTTCAAGTTGAAATACGCCTTGTAAACGAAAAATGTTTATTTCAGACTCTAAAACCGCAGAAATCGTGTTTCAAGTTGAAATACGCCTTGGTACCATATCTCACCTAAAGTAAATGGTAGAATCAAACTTTAACCAAACGTAATGTTTGTACCTAGGGAAAAGTTAAAAAGTTTAAACAATTTTAAAATATCACTATATTTAGGCGAGTAAACGAAAAATGTTCATTTCAGACTCTAAAAACGTAGAAATCGTGTTTCAAGTTGAAATACGCCTTGTAAACGAAAAATGTTTATTTCAGACTCTAATAACGTAGAAATCGTGTTTCAAGTTGAAATACGCCTTGGGACCATATCTCACCTAAAGTAAATGGTAGAATCAAACTTTAACCAAACGTAATGTTTGTACCTAGTATAAAGTTAAAAAGTTTAAACAATTTTAAAATATCACTATATTTAGGCGAGTAAACGAAAAATGTTCATTTCAGACTCTAAAAACGTAGAAATCGTGTTTCAAGTTGAAATACGCCTTGTAAACGAAAAATGTTTATTTCAGACTCTAAAACCGCAGAAATCGTGTTTCAAGTTGAAATACGCCTTGGTACCATATCTCACCTAAAGTAAATGGTAGAATCAAACTTTAACCAAACGTAATGTTTGTACCTAGTATAAAGTTAAAAAGTTTAAACAATTTTAAAATATCACTATATTTAGGCGAGTAAACGAAAAATGTTCATTTCAGACTCTAAAAACGTAGAAATCGTCTTTCAAGTTGAAATACGCCTTGTAAACGAAAAATGTTTATTTCAGACTCTAATAACGTAGAAATCGTGTTTCAAGTTGAAATACGCCTTGGGACCATATCTCACCTAAAGTAAATGGTAGAATAAAACTTTAACCAAACGTAATGTTTGTACCTAGGGTAAAGTTAAAAAGTTTAAACAATTTGAAAATATCACTATATTTAGGCGAGTAAACGAAAAATGTTCGTCTCAGACTCTAAAACCGCAGAAATCGTGTTTCAAGTTGAAATACGCCTTGGTACCATATCTCACCTAAAGTAAATGGTAGAATCAAACTTTAACCAAACGTAATGTTTGTACTTAGGGTAAAGTTAAAAAGTTTAAACAATTTTAAAATATCACTATATTTAGGCGAGTAAACGAAAAATGTTCATTTCAGACTCTAAAAACGTAGAAATCGTCTTTCAAGTTGAAATACGCCTTGTAAACGAAAAATGTTTATTTCAGACTCTAATAACGTAGAAATCGTGTTTCAAGTTGAAATACGCCTTGGGACCATATCTCACCTAAAGTAAATGGTAGAATCAAACTTTAACCAAACGTAATGTTTGTACCTAGGGTAAAGTTACAAAGTTTAAACAATTTGAAAATATCACTATATTAAGGCGAGTAAACGAAAAATGTTCGTCTCAGACTCTAAAACCGCAGAAATCGTGTTTCAAGTTGAAATACGCCTTGTAAACGAAAAATGTTCATTTCAGACTCTAAAAACGTAGAAATCGTCTTTCAAGTTGAAATACGCCTTGTAAACGAAAAATGTTTATTTCAGACTCTAATAACGTAGAAATCGTGTTTCAAGTTGAAATACGCCTTGGGACCATATCTCACCTAAAGTAAATGGTAGAATCAAACTTTAACCAAACGTAATGTTTGTACTTAGGGTAAAGTTAAAAAGTTTAAACAATTTTAAAATATCACTATATTTAGGCGAGTAAACGAAAAATGTTCATTTCAGACTCTAAAAACGTAGAAATCGTCTTTCAAGTTGAAATACGCCTTGTAAACGAAAAATGTTTATTTCAGACTCTAAAACCGCAGAAATCGTGTTTCAAGTTGAAATACGCCTTGGTACCATATCTCACCTAAAGTAAATGGTAGAATCAAACTTTAACCAAACGTAATGTTTGTACCTAGTATAAAGTTAAAAAGTTTAAACAATTTTAAAATATCACTATATTTAGGCGAATAAACGAAAAATGTTCATTTCAGACTCTAAAAACGTAGAAATCGTCTTTCAAGTTGAAATACGCCTTGTAAACGAAAAATGTTTATTTCAGACTCTAATAACGTAGAAATCGTGTTTCAAGTTGAAATACGCCTTGGGACCATATCTCACCTAAAGTAAATGGTAGAATCAAACTTTAACCAAACGTAATGTTTGTACCTAGGGTAAAGTTAAAAAGTTTAAACAATTTGAAAATATCACTATATTTAGGCGAGTAAACGAAAAATGTTCGTCTCAGACTCTAAAACCGCAGAAATCGTGTTTCAAGTTGAAATACGCCTTGTAAACGAAAAATGTTCATTTCAGACTCTAAAAACGTAGAAATCGTCTTTCAAGTTGAAATACGCCTTGTAAACGAAAAATGTTTATTTCAGACTCTAATAACGTAGAAATCGTGTTTCAAGTTGAAATACGCCTTGGGACCATATCTCACCTAAAGTAAATGGTAGAATCAAACTTTAACCAAACGTAATGTTTGTACCTAGGGTAAAGTTAAAAAGTTTAAACAATTTGAAAATATCACTATATTTAGGCGAGTAAACGAAAAATGTTCATTTCAGACTCTAAAAACGTAGAAATCGTCTTTCAAGTTGAAATACGCCTTGGTACCATATCTCACCTAAAGTAAATGGTAGAATCAAACTTTAACCAAACGTAATGTTTGTACTTAGGGTAAAGTTAAAAAGTTTAAACAATTTTAAAATATCACTATATTTAGGCGAGTAAACGAAAAATGTTCATTTCAGACTCTAAAAACGTAGAAATCGTCTTTCAAGTTGAAATACGCCTTGTAAACGAAAAATGTTTATTTCAGACTCTAAAACCGCAGAAATCGTGTTTCAAGTTGAAATACGCCTTGGTACCATATCTCACCTAAAGTAAATGGTAGAATCAAACTTTAACCAAACGTAATGTTTGTACCTAGGGAAAAGTTAAAAAGTTTAAACAATTTTAAAATATCACTATATTTAGGCGAGTAAACGAAAAATGTTCATTTCAGACTCTAAAAACGTAGAAATCGTGTTTCAAGTTGAAATACGCCTTGTAAACGAAAAATGTTTATTTCAGACTCTAATAACGTAGAAATCGTGTTTCAAGTTGAAATACGCCTTGGGACCATATCTCACCTAAAGTAAATGGTAGAATCAAACTTTAACCAAACGTAATGTTTGTACCTAGTATAAAGTTAAAAAGTTTAAACAATTTTAAAATATCACTATATTTAGGCGAGTAAACGAAAAATGTTCATTTCAGACTCTAAAAACGTAGAAATCGTGTTTCAAGTTGAAATACGCCTTGTAAACGAAAAATGTTTATTTCAGACTCTAATAACGTAGAAATCGTGTTTCAAGTTGAAATACGCCTTGGTACCATATCTCACCTAAAGTAAATGGTAGAATCAAACTTTAACCAAACGTAATGTTTGTACCTAGGGTAAAGTTAAAAAGTTTAAACAATTTTAAAATATCACTATATTTAGGCGAGTAAACGAAAAATTTTCATTTCAGACTCTAAAAACGTAGAAATCGTCTTTCAAGTTGAAATACGCCTTGTAAACGAAAAATGTTTATTTCAGACTCTAAAACCGCAGAAATCGTGTTTCAAGTTGAAATACGCCTTGGTACCATATCTCACCTAAAGTAAATGGTAGAATCAAACTTTAACCAAACGTAATGTTTGTACTTAGGGTAAAGTTAAAAAGTTTAAACAATTTTAAAATATCACTATATTTAGGCGAGTAAACGAAAAATGTTCATTTCAGACTCTAAAAACGTAGAAATCGTCTTTCAAGTTGAAATACGCCTTGGTACCATATCTCACCTAAAGTAAATGGTAGAATCAAACTTTAACCAAACGTAATGTTTGTACTTAGGGTAAAGTTAAAAAGTTTAAACAATTTGAAAATATCACTATATTTAGGCGAGTAAACGAAAAATGTTCATTTCAGACTCTAAAAACGTAGAAATCGTCTTTCAAGTTGAAATACGCCTTGGTACCATATCTCACCTAAAGTAAATGGTAGAATCAAACTTTAACCAAACGTAATGTTTGTACTTGGGGTAAAGTTAAAAAGTTTAAACAATTTTAAAATATCACTATATTTAGGCGAGTAAACGAAAAATGTTCATTTCAGACTCTAAAAACGT
Organism: Pterostichus niger; assembly: GCA_947425015.1. Taxonomy (NCBI): domain Eukaryota; kingdom Metazoa; phylum Arthropoda; class Insecta; order Coleoptera; family Carabidae; genus Pterostichus; species Pterostichus niger. Next base: position 103,909 of record CANDYQ010000064.1, read on the forward strand.
AGAAATCGTCTTTCAAGTTGAAATACGCCTTGTAAACGAAAAATGTTTATTTCAGACTCTAAAACCGCAGAAATCGTGTTTCAAGTTGAAATACGCCTTGGTACCATATCTCACCTAAAGTAAATGGTAGAATCAAACTTTAACCAAACGTAATGTTTGTACCTAGGGAAAAGTTAAAAAGTTTAAACAATTTTAAAATATCACTATATTTAGGCGAGTAAACGAAAAATGTTCATTTCAGACTCTAAAAACGTAGAAATCGTGTTTCAAGTTGAAATACGCCTTGTAAACGAAAAATGTTTATTTCAGACTCTAATAACGTAGAAATCGTGTTTCAAGTTGAAATACGCCTTGGGACCATATCTCACCTAAAGTAAATGGTAGAATCAAACTTTAACCAAACGTAATGTTTGTACCTAGTATAAAGTTAAAAAGTTTAAACAATTTTAAAATATCACTATATTTAGGCGAGTAAACGAAAAATGTTCATTTCAGACTCTAAAAACGTAGAAATCGTGTTTCAAGTTGAAATACGCCTTGTAAACGAAAAATGTTTATTTCAGACTCTAAAACCGCAGAAATCGTGTTTTAAGTTGAAATACGCCTTGGTACCATATCTCACCTAAAGTAAATGGTAGAATCAAACTTTAACCAAACGTAATGTTTGTACCTAGTATAAAGTTAAAAAGTTTAAACAATTTTAAAATATCACTATATTTAGGCGAGTAAACGAAAAATGTTCATTTCAGACTCTAAAAACGTAGAAATCGTCTTTCAAGTTGAAATACGCCTTGTAAACGAAAAATGTTTATTTCAGACTCTAATAACGTAGAAATCGTGTTTCAAGTTGAAATACGCCTTGGGACCATATCTCACCTAAAGTAAATGGTAGAATAAAACTTTAACCAAACGTAATGTTTGTACCTAGGGTAAAGTTAAAAAGTTTAAACAATTTGAAAATATCACTATATTTAGGCGAGTAAACGAAAAATGTTCGTCTCAGACTCTAAAACCGCAGAAATCGTGTTTCAAGTTGAAATACGCCTTGGGACCATATCTCACCTAAAGTAAATGGTAGAATCAAACTTTAACCAAACGTAATGTTTGTACCTAGGGTAAAGTTAAAAAGTTTAAACAATTTTAAAATATCACTATATTTAGGCGAGTAAACGAAAAATGTTCATTTCAGACTCTAAAAACGTAGAAATCGTCTTTCAAGTTGAAATACGCCTTGTAAACGAAAAATGTTTATTTCAGACTCTAAAACCGCAGAAATCGTGTTTCAAGTTGAAATACGCCTTGGTACCATATCTCACCTAAAGTAAATGGTAGAATCAAACTTTAACCAAACGTAATGTTTGTACTTAGGGTAAAGTTAAAAAGTTTAAACAATTTTAAAATATCACTATATTTAGGCGAGTAAACGAAAAATGTTCATTTCAGACTCTAAAAACGTAGAAATCGTCTTTCAAGTTGAAATACGCCTTGGTACCATATCTCACCTAAAGTAAATGGTAGAATCAAACTTTAACCAAACGTAATGTTTGTACTTAGGGTAAAGTTAAAAAGTTTAAACAATTTTAAAATATCACTATATTTAGGCGAGTAAACGAAAAATGTTCATTTCAGACTCTAAAAACGTAGAAATCGTGTTTCAAGTTGAAATACGCCTTGTAAACGAAAAATGTTTATTTCAGACTCTAAAACCGCAGAAATCGTGTTTCAAGTTGAAATACGCCTTGGTACCATATCTCACCTAAAGTAAATGGTAGAATCAAACTTTAACCAAACGTAATGTTTGTACCTAGTATAAAGTTAAAAAGTTTAAACAATTTTAAAATATCACTATATTTAGGCGAGTAAACGAAAAATGTTCATTTCAGACTCTAAAAACGTAGAAATCGTCTTTCAAGTTGAAATACGCCTTGTAAACGAAAAATGTTTATTTCAGACTCTAATAACGTAGAAATCGTGTTTCAAGTTGAAATACGCCTTGGGACCATATTTTACCTAAAGTAAATGGTAGAATAAAACTTTAACCAAACGTAATGTTTGTACCTAGGGTAAAGTTAAAAAGTTTAAACAATTTGAAAATATCACTATATTTAGGCGAGTAAACGAAAAATGTTCGTCTCAGACTCTAAAACCGCAGAAATCGTGTTTCAAGTTGAAATACGCCTTGTAAACGAAAAATGTTCATTTCAGACTCTAAAAACGTAGAAACCGTCTTTCAAGTTGAAATACGCCTTGTAAACGAAAAATGTTTATTTCAGACTCTAATAACGTAGAAATCGTGTTTCAAGTTGAAATACGCCTTGGGACCATATCTCACCTAAAGTAAATGGTAGAATCAAACTTTAACCAAACGTAATGTTTGTACCTAGGGTAAAGTTAAAAAGTTTAAACAATTTGAAAATATCACTATATTAAGGCGAGTAAACGAAAAATGTTCGTCTCAGACTCTAAAACCGCAGAAATCGTGTTTCAAGTTGAAATACGCCTTGTAAACGAAAAATGTTCATTTCAGACTCTAAAAACGTAGAAATCGTCTTTCAAGTTGAAATACGCCTTGTAAACGAAAAATGTTTATTTCAGACTCTAATAACGTAGAAATCGTGTTTCAAGTTGAAATACGCCTTGGGACCATATCTCACCTAAAGTAAATGGTAGAATCAAACTTTAACCAAACGTAATGTTTGTACTTAGGGTAAAGTTAAAAAGTTTAAACAATTTTAAAATATCACTATATTTAGGCGAGTAAACGAAAAATGTTCATTTCAGACTCTAAAAACGTAGAAATCGTCTTTCAAGTTGAAATACGCCTTGTAAACGAAAAATGTTTATTTCAGACTCTAAAACCGCAGAAATCGTGTTTCAAGTTGAAATACGCCTTGGTACCATATCTCACCTAAAGTAAATGGTAGAATCAAACTTTAACCAAACGTAATGTTTGTACCTAGTATAAAGTTAAAAAGTTTAAACAATTTTAAAATATCACTATATTTAGGCGAATAAACGAAAAATGTTCATTTCAGACTCTAAAAACGTAGAAATCGTCTTTCAAGTTGAAATACGCCTTGTAAACGAAAAATGTTTATTTCAGACTCTAATAACGTAGAAATCGTGTTTCAAGTTGAAATACGCCTTGGGACCATATCTCACCTAAAGTAAATGGTAGAATCAAACTTTAACCAAACGTAATGTTTGTACCTAGGGTAAAGTTAAAAAGTTTAAACAATTTGAAAATATCACTATATTTAGGCGAGTAAACGAAAAATGTTCGTCTCAGACTCTAAAACCGCAGAAATCGTGTTTCAAGTTGAAATACGCCTTGTAAACGAAAAATGTTCATTTCAGACTCTAAAAACGTAGAAATCGTCTTTCAAGTTGAAATACGCCTTGTAAACGAAAAATGTTTATTTCAGACTCTAATAACGTAGAAATCGTGTTTCAAGTTGAAATACGCCTTGGGACCATATCTCACCTAAAGTAAATGGTAGAATCAAACTTTAACCAAACGTAATGTTTGTACCTAGGGTAAAGTTAAAAAGTTTAAACAATTTGAAAATATCACTATATTTAGGCGAGTAAACGAAAAATGTTCATTTCAGACTCTAAAAACGTAGAAATCGTCTTTCAAGTTGAAATACGCCTTGGTACCATATCTCACCTAAAGTAAATGGTAGAATCAAACTTTAACCAAACGTAATGTTTGTACTTAGGGTAAAGTTAAAAAGTTTAAACAATTTTAAAATATCACTATATTTAGGCGAGTAAACGAAAAATGTTCATTTCAGACTCTAAAAACGTAGAAATCGTCTTTCAAGTTGAAATACGCCTTGTAAACGAAAAATGTTTATTTCAGACTCTAAAACCGCAGAAATCGTGTTTCAAGTTGAAATACGCCTTGGTACCATATCTCACCTAAAGTAAATGGTAGAATCAAACTTTAACCAAACGTAATGTTTGTACCTAGGGAAAAGTTAAAAAGTTTAAACAATTTTAAAATATCACTATATTTAGGCGAGTAAACGAAAAATGTTCATTTCAGACTCTAAAAACGTAGAAATCGTGTTTCAAGTTGAAATACGCCTTGTAAACGAAAAATGTTTATTTCAGACTCTAATAACGTAGAAATCGTGTTTCAAGTTGAAATACGCCTTGGGACCATATCTCACCTAAAGTAAATGGTAGAATCAAACTTTAACCAAACGTAATGTTTGTACCTAGTATAAAGTTAAAAAGTTTAAACAATTTTAAAATATCACTATATTTAGGCGAGTAAACGAAAAATGTTCATTTCAGACTCTAAAAACGTAGAAATCGTGTTTCAAGTTGAAATACGCCTTGTAAACGAAAAATGTTTATTTCAGACTCTAAAACCGCAGAAATCGTGTTTCAAGTTGAAATACGCCTTGGTACCATATCTCACCTAAAGTAAATGGTAGAATCAAACTTTAACCAAACGTAATGTTTGTACCTAGTATAAAGTTAAAAAGTTTAAACAATTTTAAAATATCACTATATTTAGGCGAGTAAACGAAAAATGTTCATTTCAGACTCTAAAAACGTAGAAATCGTCTTTCAAGTTGAAATACGCCTTGTAAACGAAAAATGTTTATTTCAGACTCTAAAACCGCAGAAATCGTGTTTCAAGTTGAAATACGCCTTGGTACCATATCTCACCTAAAGTAAATGGTAGAATCAAACTTTAACCAAACGTAATGTTTGTACTTAGGGTAAAGTTAAAAAGTTTAAACAATTTTAAAATATCACTATATTTAGGCGAGTAAACGAAAAATGTTCATTTCAGACTCTAAAAACGTAGAAATCGTCTTTCAAGTTGAAATACGCCTTGGTACCATATCTCACCTAAAGTAAATGGTAGAATCAAACTTTAACCAAACGTAATGTTTGTACTTAGGGTAAAGTTAAAAAGTTTAAACAATTTTAAAATATCACTATATTTAGGCGAGTAAACGAAAAATGTTCATTTCAGACTCTAAAAACGTAGAAATCGTGTTTCAAGTTGAAATACGCCTTGTAAACGAAAAATGTTTATTTCAGACTCTAAAACCGCAGAAATCGTGTTTCAAGTTGAAATACGCCTTGGTACCATATCTCACCTAAAGTAAATGGTAGAATCAAACTTTAACCAAACGTAATGTTTGTACCTAGTATAAAGTTAAAAAGTTTAAACAATTTTAAAATATCACTATATTTAGGCGAGTAAACGAAAAATGTTCATTTCAGACTCTAAAAACGTAGAAATCGTCTTTCAAGTTGAAATACGCCTTGTAAACGAAAAATGTTTATTTCAGACTCTAATAACGTAGAAATCGTGTTTCAAGTTGAAATACGCCTTGGGACCATATTTTACCTAAAGTAAATGGTAGAATAAAACTTTAACCAAACGTAATGTTTGTACCTAGGGTAAAGTTAAAAAGTTTAAACAATTTGAAAATATCACTATATTTAGGCGAGTAAACGAAAAATGTTCGTCTCAGACTCTAAAACCGCAGAAATCGTGTTTCAAGTTGAAATACGCCTTGTAAACGAAAAATGTTCATTTCAGACTCTAAAAACGTAGAAACCGTCTTTCAAGTTGAAATACGCCTTGTAAACGAAAAATGTTTATTTCAGACTCTAATAACGTAGAAATCGTGTTTCAAGTTGAAATACGCCTTGGGACCATATCTCACCTAAAGTAAATGGTAGAATCAAACTTTAACCAAACGTAATGTTTGTACCTAGGGTAAAGTTAAAAAGTTTAAACAATTTGAAAATATCACTATATTAAGGCGAGTAAACGAAAAATGTTCGTCTCAGACTCTAAAACCGCAGAAATCGTGTTTCAAGTTGAAATACGCCTTGTAAACGAAAAATGTTCATTTCAGACTCTAAAAACGTAGAAATCGTCTTTCAAGTTGAAATACGCCTTGTAAACGAAAAATGTTTATTTCAGACTCTAATAACGTAGAAATCGTGTTTCAAGTTGAAATACGCCTTGGGACCATATCTCACCTAAAGTAAATGGTAGAATCAAACTTTAACCAAACGTAATGTTTGTACTTAGGGTAAAGTTAAAAAGTTTAAACAATTTTAAAATATCACTATATTTAGGCGAGTAAACGAAAAATGTTCATTTCAGACTCTAAAAACGTAGAAATCGTCTTTCAAGTTGAAATACGCCTTGTAAACGAAAAATGTTTATTTCAGACTCTAAAACCGCAGAAATCGTGTTTCAAGTTGAAATACGCCTTGGTACCATATCTCACCTAAAGTAAATGGTAGAATCAAACTTTAACCAAACGTAATGTTTGTACCTAGTATAAAGTTAAAAAGTTTAAACAATTTTAAAATATCACTATATTTAGGCGAATAAACGAAAAATGTTCATTTCAGACTCTAAAAACGTAGAAATCGTCTTTCAAGTTGAAATACGCCTTGTAAACGAAAAATGTTTATTTCAGACTCTAATAACGTAGAAATCGTGTTTCAAGTTGAAATACGCCTTGGGACCATATCTCACCTAAAGTAAATGGTAGAATCAAACTTTAACCAAACGTAATGTTTGTACCTAGGGTAAAGTTAAAAAGTTTAAACAATTTGAAAATATCACTATATTTAGGCGAGTAAACGAAAAATGTTCGTCTCAGACTCTAAAACCGCAGAAATCGTGTTTCAAGTTGAAATACGCCTTGTAAACGAAAAATGTTCATTTCAGACTCTAAAAACGTAGAAATCGTCTTTCAAGTTGAAATACGCCTTGTAAACGAAAAATGTTTATTTCAGACTCTAATAACGTAGAAATCGTGTTTCAAGTTGAAATACGCCTTGGGACCATATCTCACCTAAAGTAAATGGTAGAATCAAACTTTAACCAAACGTAATGTTTGTACCTAGGGTAAAGTTAAAAAGTTTAAACAATTTGAAAATATCACTATATTTAGGCGAGTAAACGAAAAATGTTCATTTCAGACTCTAAAAACGTAGAAATCGTCTTTCAAGTTGAAATACGCCTTGGTACCATATCTCACCTAAAGTAAATGGTAGAATCAAACTTTAACCAAACGTAATGTTTGTACTTAGGGTAAAGTTAAAAAGTTTAAACAATTTTAAAATATCACTATATTTAGGCGAGTAAACGAAAAATGTTCATTTCAGACTCTAAAAACGTAGAAATCGTCTTTCAAGTTGAAATACGCCTTGTAAACGAAAAATGTTTATTTCAGACTCTAAAACCGCAGAAATCGTGTTTCAAGTTGAAATACGCCTTGGTACCATATCTCACCTAAAGTAAATGGTAGAATCAAACTTTAACCAAACGTAATGTTTGTACCTAGGGAAAAGTTAAAAAGTTTAAACAATTTTAAAATATCACTATATTTAGGCGAGTAAACGAAAAATGTTCATTTCAGACTCTAAAAACGTAGAAATCGTGTTTCAAGTTGAAATACGCCTTGTAAACGAAAAATGTTTATTTCAGACTCTAATAACGTAGAAATCGTGTTTCAAGTTGAAATACGCCTTGGGACCATATCTCACCTAAAGTAAATGGTAGAATCAAACTTTAACCAAACGTAATGTTTGTACCTAGTATAAAGTTAAAAAGTTTAAACAATTTTAAAATATCACTATATTTAGGCGAGTAAACGAAAAATGTTCATTTCAGACTCTAAAAACGTAGAAATCGTGTTTCAAGTTGAAATACGCCTTGTAAACGAAAAATGTTTATTTCAGACTCTAAAACCGCAGAAATCGTGTTTCAAGTTGAAATACGCCTTGGTACCATATCTCACCTAAAGTAAATGGTAGAATCAAACTTTAACCAAACGTAATGTTTGTACCTAGTATAAAGTTAAAAAGTTTAAACAATTTTAAAATATCACTATATTTAGGCGAGTAAACGAAAAATGTTCATTTCAGACTCTAAAAACGTAGAAATCGTCTTTCAAGTTGAAATACGCCTTGTAAACGAAAAATGTTTATTTCAGACTCTAATAACGTAGAAATCGTGTTTCAAGTTGAAATACGCCTTGGGACCATATCTCACCTAAAGTAAATGGTAGAATAAAACTTTAACCAAACGTAATGTTTGTACCTAGGGTAAAGTTAAAAAGTTTAAACAATTTGAAAATATCACTATATTTAGGCGAGTAAACGAAAAATGTTCGTCTCAGACTCTAAAACCGCAGAAATCGTGTTTCAAGTTGAAATACGCCTTGGTACCATATCTCACCTAAAGTAAATGGTAGAATCAAACTTTAACCAAACGTAATGTTTGTACTTAGCGTAAAGTTAAAAAGTTTAAACAATTTTAAAATATCACTATATTTAGGCGAGTAAACGAAAAATGTTCATTTCAGACTCTAAAAACGTAGAAATCGTCTTTTAAGTTGAAATACGCCTTGTAAACGAAAAATGTTTATTTCAGACTCTAATAACGTAGAAATCGTGTTTCAAGTTGAAATACGCCTTGGTACCATATCTCACCTAAAGTAAATGGTAGAATCAAACTTTAACCAAACGTAATGTTTGTACCTAGGGTAAAGTTAAAAAGTTTAAACAATTTTAAAATATCACTATATTTAGGCGAGTAAACGAAAAATGTTCATTTCAGACTCTAAAAACGTAGAAATCGTCTTTCAAGTTGAAATACGCCTTGTAAACGAAAAATGTTTATTTCAGACTCTAAAACCGCAGAAATCGTGTTTCAAGTTGAAATACGCCTTGGTACCATATCTCACCTAAAGTAAATGGTAGAATCAAACTTTAACCAAACGTAATGTTTGTACTTAGGGTAAAGTTAAAAAGTTTAAACAATTTTAAAATATCACTATATTTAGGCGAGTAAACGAAAAATGTTCATTTCAGACTCTAAAAACGTAGAAATCGTCTTTCAAGTTGAAATACGCCTTGGTACCATATCTCACCTAAAGTAAATGGTAGAATCAAACTTTAACCAAACGTAATGTTTGTACTTAGGGTAAAGTTAAAAAGTTTAAACAATTTTAAAATATCACTATATTTAGGCGAGTAAACGAAAAATGTTCATTTCAGACTCTAAAAACGTAGAAATCGTGTTTCAAGTTGAAATACGCCTTGTAAACGAAAAATGTTTATTTCAGACTCTAAAACCGCAGAAATCGTGTTTCAAGTTGAAATACGCCTTGGGACCATATCTCACCTAAAGTAAATGGTAGAATCAAACTTTAACCAAACGTAATGTTTGTACCTAGGGTAAAGTTAAAAAGTTTAAACAATTTGAAAATATCACTATATTTAGGCGAGTAAACGAAAAATGTTCATTTCAGACTCTAAAAACGTAGAAATCGTCTTTCAAGTTGAAATACGCCTTGGTACCATATCTCACCTAAAGTAAATGGTAGAATCAAACTTTAACCAAACGTAATGTTTGTACTTAGGGTAAAGTTAAAAAGTTTAAACAATTTTAAAATATCACTATATTTAGGCGAGTAAACGAAAAATGTTCATTTCAGACTCTAAAAACGTAGAAATCGTCTTTCAAGTTGAAATACGCCTTTAAACGAAAAATGTTTATTTCAGACTCTAAAACCGCAGAAATCGTGTTTCAAGTTGAAATACGCCTTGGTACCATATCTCACCTAAAGTAAATGGTAGAATCAAACTTTAACCAAACGTAATGTTTGTACCTAGGGAAAAGTTAAAAAGTTTAAACAATTTTAAAATATCACTATATTTAGGCGAGTAAACGAAAAATGTTCATTTCAGACTCTAAAAACGTAGAAATCGTGTTTCAAGTTGAAATACGCCTTGTAAACGAAAAATGTTTATTTCAGACTCTAATAACGTAGAAATCGTGTTTCAAGTTGAAATACGCCTTGGGACCATATCTCACCTAAAGTAAATGGTAGAATCAAACTTTAACCAAACGTAATGTTTGTACCTAGTATAAAGTTAAAAAGTTTAAACAATTTTAAAATATCACTATATTTAGGCGAGTAAACGAAAAATGTTCATTTCAGACTCTAAAAACGTAGAAATCGTGTTTCAAGTTGAAATACGCCTTGTAAACGAAAAATGTTTATTTCAGACTCTAAAACCGCAGAAATCGTGTTTCAAGTTGAAATACGCCTTGGTACCATATCTCACCTAAAGTAAATGGTAGAATCAAACTTTAACCAAACGTAATGTTTGTACCAAGTATAAAGTTAAAAAGTTTAAACAATTTTAAAATATCACTATATTTAGGCGAGTAAACGAAAAATGTTCATTTCAGACTCTAAAAACGTAGAAATCGTCTTTCAAGTTGAAATACGCCTTGTAAACGAAAAATGTTTATTTCAGACTCTAATAACGTAGAAATCGTGTTTCAAGTTGAAATACGCCTTGGGACCATATCTCACCTAAAGTAAATGGTAGAATAAAACTTTAACCAAACGTAATGTTTGTACCTAGGGTAAAGTTAAAAAGTTTAAACAATTTGAAAATATCACTATATTTAGGCGAGTAAACGAAAAATGTTCGTCTCAGACTCTAAAACCGCAGAAATCGTGTTTCAAGTTGAAATACGCCTTGGTACCATATCTCACCTAAAGTAAATGGTAGAATCAAACTTTAACCAAACGTAATGTTTGTACTTAGCGTAAAGTTAAAAAGTTTAAACAATTTTAAAATATCACTATATTTAGGCGAGTAAACGAAAAATGTTCATTTCAGACTCTAAAAACGTAGAAATCGTCTTTTAAGTTGAAATACGCCTTGTAAACGAAAAATGTTTATTTCAGACTCTAATAACGTAGAAATCGTGTTTCAAGTTGAAATACGCCTTGGTACCATATCTCACCTAAAGTAAATGGTAGAATCAAACTTTAACCAAACGTAATGTTTGTACCTAGGGTAAAGTTAAAAAGTTTAAACAATTTTAAAATATCACTATATTTAGGCGAGTAAACGAAAAATGTTCATTTCAGACTCTAAAAACGTAGAAATCGTCTTTCAAGTTGAAATACGCCTTGTAAACGAAAAATGTTTATTTCAGACTCTAAAACCGCAGAAATCGTGTTTCAAGTTGAAATACGCCTTGGTACCATATCTCACCTAAAGTAAATGGTAGAATCAAACTTTAACCAAACGTAATGTTTGTACTTAGGGTAAAGTTAAAAAGTTTAAACAATTTTAAAATATCACTATATTTAGGCGAGTAAACGAAAAATGTTCATTTCAGACTCTAAAAACGTAGAAATCGTCTTTCAAGTTGAAATACGCCTTGGTACCATATCTCACCTAAAGTAAATGGTAGAATCAAACTTTAACCAAACGTAATGTTTGTACTTAGGGTAAAGTTAAAAAGTTTAAACAATTTTAAAATATCACTATATTTAGGCGAGTAAACGAAAAATGTTCATTTCAGACTCTAAAAACGTAGAAATCGTGTTTCAAGTTGAAATACGCCTTGTAAACGAAAAATGTTTATTTCAGACTCTAAAACCGCAGAAATCGTGTTTCAAGTTGAAATACGCCTTGGTACCATATCTCACCTAAAGTAAATGGTAGAATCAAACTTTAACCAAACGTAATGTTTGTACCTAGTATAAAGTTAAAAAGTTTAAACAATTTTAAAATATCACTATATTTAGGCGAGTAAACGAAAAATGTTCATTTCAGACTCTAAAAACGTAGAAATCGTCTTTCAAGTTGAAATACGCCTTGTAAACGAAAAATGTTTATTTCAGACTCTAATAACGTAGAAATCGTGTTTCAAGTTGAAATACGCCTTGGGACCATATTTTACCTAAAGTAAATGGTAGAATAAAACTTTAACCAAACGTAATGTTTGTACCTAGGGTAAAGTTAAAAAGTTTAAACAATTTGAAAATATCACTATATTTAGGCGAGTAAACGAAAAATGTTCGTCTCAGACTCTAAAACCGCAGAAATCGTGTTTCAAGTTGAAATACGCCTTGTAAACGAAAAATGTTCATTTCAGACTCTAAAAACGTAGAAACCGTCTTTCAAGTTGAAATACGCCTTGTAAACGAAAAATGTTTATTTCAGACTCTAATAACGTAGAAATCGTGTTTCAAGTTGAAATACGCCTTGGGACCATATCTCACCTAAAGTAAATGGTAGAATCAAACTTTAACCAAATGTAATGTTTGTACTTAGGGTAAAGTTAAAAAGTTTAAACAATTTTAAAATATCACTATATTTAGGCGAGTAAACGAAAAATGTTCATTTCAGACTCTAAAAACGTAGAAATCGTCTTTCAAGTTGAAATACGCCTTGTAAACGAAAAATGTTTATTTCAGACTCTAAAACCGCAGAAATCGTGTTTCAAGTTGAAATACGCCTTGGTACCATATCTCACCTAAAGTAAATGGTAGAATCAAACTTTAACCAAACGTAATGTTTGTACCTAGTATAAAGTTAAAAAGTTTAAACAATTTTAAAATATCACTATATTTAGGCGAATAAACGAAAAATGTTCATTTCAGACTCTAAAAACGTAGAAATCGTCTTTCAAGTTGAAATACGCCTTGTAAACGAAAAATGTTTATTTCAGACTCTAATAACGTAGAAATCGTGTTTCAAGTTGAAATACGCCTTGGGACCATATCTCACCTAAAGTAAATGGTAGAATCAAACTTTAACCAAACGTAATGTTTGTACCTAGGGTAAAGTTAAAAAGTTTAAACAATTTGAAAATATCACTATATTTAGGCGAGTAAACGAAAAATGTTCATTTCAGACTCTAAAAACGTAGAAATCGTCTTTCAAGTTGAAATACGCCTTGTAAACGAAAAATGTTTATTTCAGACTGTAATAACGTAGAAATCGTGTTTCAAGTTGAAATACGCCTTGGGACCATATCTCACCTAAAGTAAATGGTAGAATCAAACTTTAACCAAACGTAATGTTTGTACCTAGGGTAAAGTTAAAAAGTTTAAACAATTTGAAAATATCACTATATTTAGGCGAGTAAACGAAAAATGTTCGTCTCAGACTCTAAAACCGCAGAAATCGTGTTTCAAGTTGAAATACGCCTTGGTACCATATCTCACCTAAAGTAAATGGTAGAATCAAACTTTAACCAAACGTAATGTTTGTACTTAGGGTAAAGTTAAAAAGTTTAAACAATTTTAAAATATCACTATATTTAGGCGAGTAAACGAAAAATGTTCATTTCAGACTCTAAAAACGTAGAAATCGTCTTTCAAGTTGAAATACGCCTTGTAAACGAAAAATGTTTATTTCAGACTCTAAAACCGCAGAAATCGTGTTTCAAGTTGAAATACGCCTTGGTACCATATCTCACCTAAAGTAAATGGTAGAATCAAACTTTAACCAAACGTAATGTTTGTACTTAGGGTAAAGTTAAAAAGTTTAAACAATTTTAAAATATCACTATATTTAGGCGAGTAAACGAGAAATGTTCATTTCAGACTCTAAAATCGTAGAAATCGTCTTTCAAGTTGAAATACGCCTTGTAAACGAAAAATGTTAATTTCAGACTCTAAAACCGCAGAAATCGTGTTTCAAGTTGAAATACGCCTTGGTACCATATCTCACCTAAAGTAAATGGTAGAATCAAACTTTAACCAAACGTAATGTTTGTACCTAGGGTAAAGTTAAAAAGTTTAAACAATTTTAAAATATCACTATATTTGGGCGAGTAAACGAAAAATGTTCATTTCAGACTCTAAAAACGTAGAAATCGTGTTTCAAGTTGAAATACGCCTTGTAAACGAAAAATGTTTATTTCAGACTCTAATAACGTAGAAATCGTGTTTCGAGTTGAAATACGCCTTGGGACCATATCTCACCTAAAGTAAATGGTAGAATCAAACTTTAACCAAACGTAATGTTTGTACCTAGTATAAAGTTAAAAAGTTTAAACAATTTTAAAATATCACTATATTTAGGCGAGTAAACGAAAAATGTTCATTTCAGACTCTAAAAACGTAGAAATCGTGTTTCAAGTTGAAATACGCCTTGTAAACGAAAAATGTTTATTTCAGACTCTAAAACCGCAGAAATCGTGTTTCAAGTTGAAATACGCCTTGGTACCATATCTCACCTAAAGTAAATGGTAGAATCAAACTTTAACCAAACGTAATGTTTGTACCTAGTATAAAGTTAAAAAGTTTAAACAATTTTAAAATATCACTATATTTAGGCGAGTAAACGAAAAATGTTCATTTCAGACTCTAAAAACGTAGAAATCGTCTTTCAAGTTGAAATACGCCTTGTAAACGAAAAATGTTTATTTCAGACTCTAAAACCGCAGAAATCGTGTTTCAAGTTGAAATACGCCTTGGTACCATATCTCACCTAAAGTAAATGGTAGAATCAAACTTTAACCAAACGTAATGTTTGTACTTAGGGTAAAGTTAAAAAGTTTAAACAATTTTAAAATATCACTATATTTAGGCGAGTAAACGAAAAATGTTCATTTCAGACTCTAAAAACGTAGAAATCGTCTTTCAAGTTGAAATACGCCTTGGTACCATATCTCACCTAAAGTAAATGGTAGAATCAAACTTTAACCAAACGTAATGTTTGTACTTAGGGTAAAGTTAAAAAGTTTAAACAATTTTAAAATATCACTATATTTAGGCGAGTAAACGAAAAATGTTCATTTCAGACTCTAAAAACGTAGAAATCGTCTTTCAAGTTGAAATACGCCTTGTAAACGAAAAATGTTTATTTCAGACTCTAATAACGTAGAAATCGTGTTTCAAGTTGAAATACGCCTTGGGACCATATCTCACCTAAAGTAAATGGTAGAATCAAACTTTAACCAAACGTAATGTTTGTACCTACGGTAAAGTTAAAAAGTTTAAACAATTTGAAAATATCACTATATTTAGGCGAGTAAACGAAAAATGTTCATTTCAGACTCTAAAAACGTAGAAATCGTCTTTCAAGTTGAAATACGCCTTGTAAACGAAAAATGTTTATTTCAGACTCTAATAACGTAGAAATCGTGTTTCAAGTTGAAATACGCCTTGGGACCATATCTCACCTAAAGTAAATGGTAGAATCAAACTTTAACCAAACGTAATGTTTGTACCTACGGTAAAGTTAAAAAGTTTAAACAATTTTAAAATATCACTATATTTAGGCGAGGAAACGAAAAATGTTCGTCTCAGACTCTAAAACCGCAGAAATCGTGTTTCAAGTTGAAATACGCCTTGGTACCATATCTCACCTAAAGTAAATGGTAGAATCAAACTTTAACCAAACGTAATGTTTGTACTTAGGGTAAAGTTAAAAAGTTTAAACAATTTTAAAATATCACTATATTTAGGCGAGTAAACGAAAAATGTTCATTTCAGACTCTAAAAACGTAGAAATCGTCTTTCAAGTTGAAATACGCCTTGTAAACGAAAAATGTTTATTTCAGACTCTAAAACCGCAGAAATCGTGTTTCAAGTTGAAATACGCCTTGGTACCATATCTCACCTAAAGTAAATGGTAGAATCAAACTTTAACCAAACGTAATGTTTGTACCTAGGGTAAAGTTAAAAAGTTTAAACAATTTTAAAATATCACTATATTTAGGCGAGTAAACGAAAAATGTTCATTTCAGACTCTAAAAACGTAGAAATCGTGTTTCAAGTTGAAATACGCCTTGTAAACGAAAAATGTTTATTTCAGACTCTAATAACGTAGAAATCGTGTTTCAAGTTGACATACGCCTTGGGACCATATCTCACCTAAAGTAAATGGTAGAATCAAACATTAACCAAACGTAATGTTTGTACCTAGTATAAAGTTAAAAAGTTTAAACAATTTTAAAATATCACTATATTTAGGCGAGTAAACGAAAAATGTTCATTTCAGACTCTAAAAACGTAGAAATCGTGTTTCAAGTTGAAATACGCCTTGTAAACGAAAAATGTTTATTTCAGACTCTAAAACCGCAGAAATCGTGTTTCAAGTTGAAATACGCCTTGGTACCATATCTCACCTAAAGTAAATGGTAGAATCAAACTTTAACCAAACGTAATGTTTGTACCTAGTATAAAGTTAAAAAGTTTAAACAATTTTAAAATATCACTATATTTAGGCGAGTAATCGAAAAATGTTCATTTCAGACTCTAAAAACGTAGAAATCGTCTTTCAAGTTGAAATACGCCTTGTAAACGAAAAATGTTTATTTCAGACTCTAATAACGTAGAAATCGTGTTTCAAGTTGAAATACGCCTTGGGACCATATCTCACCTAAAGTAAATGGTAGAATAAAACTTTAACCAAACGTAATGTTTGTACCTAGGGTAAAGTTAAAAAGTTTAAACAATTTGAAAATATCACTATATTTAGGCGAGTAAACGAAAAATGTTCGTCTCAGACTCTAAAACCGCAGAAATCGTGTTTCAAGTTGAAATACGCCTTGTAAACGAAAAATGTTCATTTCAGACTCTAAAAACGTAGAAATCGTCTTTCAAGTTGAAATACGCCTTGTAAACGAAAAATGTTTATTTCAGACTCTAATAACGTAGAAATCGTGTTTCAAGTTGAAATACGCCTTGGGACCATATCTCACCTAAAGTAAATGGTAGAATCAAACTTTAACCAAACGTAATGTTTGTACTTAGGGTAAAGTTAAAAAGTTTAAACAATTTTAAAATATCACTATATTTAGGCGAGTAAACGAAAAATGTTCATTTCAGACTTTAAAAACGTAGAAATCGTCTTTCAAGTTGAAATACGCCTTGTAAACGAAAAATGTTTATTTCAGACTCTAAAACCGCAGAAATCGTGTTTCAAGTTGAAATACGCCTTGGTACCATATCTCACCTAAAGTAAATGGTAGAATCAAACTTTAACCAAACGTAATGTTTGTACTTAGGGTAAAGTTAAAAAGTTTAAACAATTTTAAAATATCACTATATTTAGGCGAGTAAACGAAAAATGTTCATTTCAGACTCTAAAAACGTAGAAATCGTCTTTCAAGTTGAAATACGCCTTGGTACCATATCTCACCTAAAGTAAATGGTAGAATCAAACTTTAACCAAACGTAATGTTTGTACTTAGGGTAAAGTTAAAAAGTTTAAACAATTTTAAAATATCACTATATTTAGGCGAGTAAACGAAAAATGTTCATTTCAGACTCTAAAAACGTAGAAATCGTCTTTCAAGTTGAAATACGCCTTGTAAACGAAAAATGTTTATTTCAGACTCTAATAACGTAGAAATCGTGTTTCAAGTTGAAATACGCCTTGGTACCATATCTCACCTAAAGTAAATGGTAGAATCAAACTTTAACCAAACGTAATGTTTGTACCTAGGGTAAAGTTAAAAAGTTTAAACAATTTTAAAATATCACTATATTTAGGCGAGTAAACGAAAAATGTTCATTTCAGACTCTAAAAACGTAGAAATCGTCTTTCAAGTTGAAATACGCCTTGTAAACGAAAAATGTTTATTTCAGACTCTAATAACGTAGAAATCGTGTTTCAAGTTGAAATACGCCTTGGGACCATATCTCACCTAAAGTAAATGGTAGAATAAAACTTTAACCAAACGTAATGTTTGTACCTAGGGTAAAGTTAAAAAGTTTAAACAATTTGAAAATATCACTATATTTAGGCGAGTAAACGAAAAATGTTCGTCTCAGACTCTAAAACCGCAGAAATCGTGTTTCAAGTTGAAATACGCCTTGTAAACGAAAAATGTTCATTTCAGACTCTAAAAACGTAGAAATCGTCTTTCAAGTTGAAATACGCCTTGTAAACGAAAAATGTTTATTTCAGACTCTAATAACGTAGAAATCGTGTTTCAAGTTGAAATACGCCTTGGGACCATATCTCACCTAAAGTAAATGGTAGAATCAAACTTTAACCAAACGTAATGTTTGTACTTAGGGTAAAGTTAAAAAGTTAAACAATTTTAAAATATCACTATATTTAGGCGAGTAAACGAAAAATGTTCATTTCAGACTTTAAAAACGTAGAAATCGTCTTTCAAGTTGAAATACGCCTTGTAAACGAAAAATGTTTATTTCAGACTCTAAAACCGCAGAAATCGTGTTTCAAGTTGAAATACGCCTTGGTACCATATCTCACCTAAAGTAAATGGTAGAATCAAACTTTAACCAAACGTAATGTTTGTACTTAGGGTAAAGTTAAAAAGTTTAAACAATTTTAAAATATCACTATATTTAGGCGAGTAAACGAAAAATGTTCATTTCAGACTCTAAAAACGTAGAAATCGTCTTTCAAGTTGAAATACGCCTTGGTACCATATCTCACCTAAAGTAAATGGTAGAATCAAACTTTAACCAAACGTAATGTTTGTACTTAGGGTAAAGTTAAAAAGTTTAAACAATTTTAAAATATCACTATATTTAGGCGAGTAAACGAAAAATGTTCATTTCAGACTCTAAAAACGTAGAAATCGTCTTTCAAGTTGAAATACGCCTTGTAAACGAAAAATGTTTATTTCAGACTCTAATAACGTAGAAATCGTGTTTCAAGTTGAAATACGCCTTGGTACCATATCTCACCTAAAGTAAATGGTAGAATCAAACTTTAACCAAACGTAATGTTTGTACCTAGGGTAAAGTTAAAAAGTTTAAACAATTTTAAAATATCACTATATTTAGGCGAGTAAACGAAAAATGTTCATTTCAGACTCTAAAAACGTAGAAATCGTCTTTCAAGTTGAAATACGCCTTGTAAACGAAAAATGTTTATTTCAGACTCTAAAACCGCAGAAATCGTGTTTCAAGTTGAAATACGCCTTGGTACCATATCTCACCTAAAGTAAATGGTAGAATCAAACTTTAACCAAACGTAATGTTTGTACTTAGGGTAAAGTTAAAAAGTTTAAACAATTTTAAAATATCACTATATTTAGGCGAGTAAACGAAAAATGTTCATTTCAGACTCTAAAAACGTAGAAATCGTCTTTCAAGTTGAAATACGCCTTGGTACCATATCTCACCTAAAGTAAATGGTAGAATCAAACTTTAACCAAACGTAATGTTTGTACTTAGGGTAAAGTTAAAAAGTTTAAACAATTTTAAAATATCACTATATTTAGGCGAGTAAACGAAAAATGTTCATTTCAGACTCTAAAAACGTAGAAATCGTCTTTCAAGTTGAAATACGCCTTGTAAACGAAAAATGTTTATTTCAGACTCTAATAACGTAGAAATCGTGTTTCAAGTTGAAAAACGCCTTGGGACCATATCTCACCTAAAGTAAATGGTAGAATCAAACTTTAACCAAACGTAATGTTTGTACCTACGGTAAAGTTAAAAAGTTTAAACAATTTGAAAATATCACTATATTTAGGCGAGTAAACGAAAAATGTTCATTTCAGACTCTAAAAACGTAGAAATCGTCTTTCAAGTTGAAATACGCCTTGTAAACGAAAAATGTTTATTTCAGACTCTAATAACGTAGAAATCGTGTTTCAAGTTGAAATACGCCTTGGGACCATATCTCACCTAAAGTAAATGGTAGAATCAAACTTTAACCAAACGTAATGTTTGTACCTACGGTAAAGTTAAAAAGTTTAAACAATTTGAAAATATCACTATATTTAGGCGAGTAAACGAAAAATGTTCGTCTCAGACTCTAAAACCGCAGAAATCGTGTTTCAAGTTGAAATACGCCTTGGTACCATATCTCACCTAAAGTAAATGGTAGAATCAAACTTTAACCAAACGTAATGTTTGTACCTAGTATAAAGTTAAAAAGTTTAAACAATTTTAAAATATCACTATATTTAGGCGAGTAAACGAAAAATGTTCATTTCAGACTCTAAAAACGTAGAAATCGTCTTTCAAGTTGAAATACGCCTTGTAAACGAAAAATGTTTATTTCAGACTCTAATAACGTAGAAATCGTGTTTCAAGTTGAAATACGCCTTGGGACCATATCTCACCTAAAGTAAATGGTAGAATCAAACTTTAACCAAACGTAATGTTTGTACCTAGGGTAAAGTTAAAAAGTTTAAACAATTTGAAAATATCACTATATTTAGGCGAGTAAACGAAAAATGTTCATTTCAGACTCTAAAAACGTAGAAATCGTCTTTCAAGTTGAAATACGCCTTGTAAACGAAAAATGTTTATTTCAGACTGTAATAACGTAGAAATCGTGTTTCAAGTTGAAATACGCCTTGGGACCATATCTCACCTAAAGTAAATGGTAGAATCAAACTTTAACCAAACGTAATGTTTGTACCTAGGGTAAAGTTAAAAAGTTTAAACAATTTGAAAATATCACTATATTTAGGCGAGTAAACGAAAAATGTTCGTCTCAGACTCTAAAACCGCAGAAATCGTGTTTCAAGTTGAAATACGCCTTGGTACCATATCTCACCTAAAGTAAATGGTAGAATCAAACTTTAACCAAACGTAATGTTTGTACTTAGGGTAAAGTTAAAAAGTTTAAACAATTTTAAAATATCACTATATTTAGGCGAGTAAACGAAAAATGTTCATTTCAGACTCTAAAAACGTAGAAATCGTCTTTCAAGTTGAAATACGCCTTGTAAACGAAAAATGTTTATTTCAGACTCTAAAACCGCAGAAATCGTGTTTCAAGTTGAAATACGCCTTGGTACCATATCTCACCTAAAGTAAATGGTAGAATCAAACTTTAACCAAACGTAATGTTTGTACTTAGGGTAAAGTTAAAAAGTTTAAACAATTTTAAAATATCACTATATTTAGGCGAGTAAACGAGAAATGTTCATTTCAGACTCTAAAAACGTAGAAATCGTCTTTCAAGTTGAAATACGCCTTGTAAACGAAAAATGTTTATTTCAGACTCTAAAACCGCAGAAATCGTGTTTCAAGTTGAAATACGCCTTGGTACCATATCTCACCTAAAGTAAATGGTAGAATCAAACTTTAACCAAACGTAACGTTTGTACCTAGGGTAAAGTTAAAAAGTTTAAACAATTTTAAAATATCACTATATTTAGGCGAGTAAACGAAAAATGTTCATTTCAGACTCTAAAAACGTAGAAATCGTGTTTCAAGTTGAAATACGCCTTGTAAACGAAAAATGTTTATTTCAGACTCTAATAACGTAGAAATCGTGTTTCAAGTTGAAATACGCCTTGGGACCATATCTCACCTAAAGTAAATGGTAGAATCAAACTTTAACCAAACGTAATGTTTGTACCTAGTATAAAGTTAAAAAGTTTAAACAATTTTAAAATATCACTATATTTAGGCGAGTAAACGAAAAATGTTCATTTCAGACTCTAAAAACGTAGAAATCGTGTTTCAAGTTGAAATACGCCTTGTAAACGAAAAATGTTTATTTCAGACTCTAAAACCGCAGAAATCGTGTTTCAAGTTGAAATACGCCTTGGTACCATATCTCACCTAAAGTAAATGGTAGAATCAAACTTTAACCAAACGTAATGTTTGTACCTAGTATAAAGTTAAAAAGTTTAAACAATTTTAAAATATCACTATATTTAGGCGAGTAAACGAAAAATGTTCATTTCAGACTCTAAAAACGTAGAAATCGTCTTTCAAGTTGAAATACGCCTTGTAAACGAAAAATGTTTATTTCAGACTCTAATAACGTAGAAATCGTGTTTCAAGTTGAAATACGCCTTGGGACCATATCTCACCTAAAGTAAATGGTAGAATAAAACTTTAACCAAGCGTAATGTTTGTACCTAGGGTAAAGTTAAAAAGTTTAAACAATTTGAAAATATCACTATATTTAGGCGAGTAAACGAAAAATGTTCGTCTCAGACTCTAAAACCGCAGAAATCGTGTTTCAAGTTGAAAGACGCCTTGTAAACGAAAAATGTTCATTTCAGACTCTAAAAACGTAGAAATCGTCTTTCAAGTTGAAATACGCCTTGTAAACGAAAAATGTTTATTTCAGACTCTAATAACGTAGAAATCGTGTTTCAAGTTGAAATACGCCTTGGGACCATATCTCACCTAAAGTAAATGGTAGAATCAAACTTTAACCAAACGTAATGTTTGTACCTAGGGTAAAGTTAAAAAGTTTAAACAATTTGAAAATATCACTATATTTAGGCGAGTAAACGAAAAATGTTCTTCTCAGACTCTAAAACCGCAGAAATCGTGTTTCAAGTTGAAATACGCCTTGTAAACGAAAAATGTTCATTTCAGACTCTAAAAACGTAGAAATCGTCTTTCAAGTTGAAATACGCCTTGTAAACGAAAAATGTTTATTTCAGACTCTAATAACGTAGAAATCGTGTTTCAAGTTGAAATACGCCTTGGGACCATATCTCACCTAAAGTAAATGGTAGAATCAAACTTTAACCAAACGTAATGTTTGTACTTAGGGTAAAGTTAAAAAGTTTAAACAATTTTAAAATATCACTATATTTAGGCGAGTAAACGAAAAATGTTCATTTCAGACTCTAAAAACGTAGAAATCGTCTTTCAAGTTGAAATACGCCTTGTAAACGAAAAATGTTTATTTCAGACTCTAAAACCGCAGAAATCGTGTTTCAAGTTGAAATACGCCTTGGTACCATATCTCACCTAAAGTAAATGGTAGAATCAAACTTTAACCAAACGTAATGTTTGTACTTAGGGTAAAGTTAAAAAGTTTAAACAATTTTAAAATATCACTATATTTAGGCGAGTAAACGAAAAATGTTCATTTCAGACTCTAAAAACGTAGAAATCGTCTTTCAAGTTGAAATACGCCTTGGTACCATATCTCACCTAAAGTAAATGGTAGAATCAAACTTTAACCAAACGTAATGTTTGTACTTAGGGTAAAGTTAAAAAGTTTAAACAATTTTAAAATATCACTATATTTAGGCGAGTAAACGAAAAATGTTCATTTCAGACTCTAAAAACGTAGAAATCGTCTTTCAAGTTGAAATACGCCTTGTAAACGAAAAATGTTTATTTCAGACTCTAATAACGTAGAAATCGTGTTTCAAGTTGAAATACGCCTTGGGACCATATCTCACCTAAAGTAAATGGTAGAATCAAACTTTAACCAAACGTAATGTTTGTACCTACGGTAAAGTTAAAAAGTTTAAACAATTTGAAAATATCACTATATTTAGGCGAGTAAACGAAAAATGTTCATTTCAGACTCTAAAAACGTAGAAATCGTCTTTCAAGTTGAAATACGCCTTGTAAACGAAAAATGTTTATTTCAGACTCTAATAACGTAGAAATCGTGTTTCAAGTTGAAATACGCCTTGGGACCATATCTCACCTAAAGTAAATGGTAGAATCAAACTTTAACCAAACGTAATGTTTGTACCTACGGTAAAGTTAAAAAGTTTAAACAATTTGAAAATATCACTATATTTAGGCGAGTAAACGAAAAATGTTCGTCTCAGACTCTAAAACCGCAGAAATCGTGTTTCAAGTTGAAATACGCCTTGGTACCATATCTCACCTAAAGTAAATGGTAGAATCAAACTTTAACCAAACGTAATGTTTGTACCTAGTATAAAGTTAAAAAGTTTAAACAATTTTAAAATATCACTATATTTAGGCGAGTAAACGAAAAATGTTCATTTCAGACTCTAAAAACGTAGAAATCGTCTTTCAAGTTGAAATACGCCTTGTAAACGAAAAATGTTTATTTCAGACTCTAATAACGTAGAAATCGTGTTTCAAGTTGAAATACGCCTTGGGACCATATCTCACCTAAAGTAAATGGTAGAATCAAACTTTAACCAAACGTAATGTTTGTACTTAGGGTAAAGTTAAAAAGTTTAAACAATTTTAAAATATCACTATATTTAGGCGAGTAAACGAAAAATGTTCATTTCAGACTCTAAAAACGTAGAAATCGTCTTTCAAGTTGAAATACGCCTTGTAAACGAAAAATGTTTATTTCAGACTCTAATAACGTAGAAATCGTGTTTCAAGTTGAAATACGCCTTGGGACCATATCTCACCTAAAGTAAATGGTAGAATCAAACTTTAACCAAACGTAATGTTTGTACCTAGGGTAAAGTTAAAAAGTTTAAACAATTTGAAAATATCACTATATTTAGGCGAGTAAACGAAAAATGTTCATTTCAGACTCTAAAAACGTAGAAATCGTCTTTCAAGTTGAAATACGCCTTGTAAACGAAAAATGTTTATTTCAGACTCTAAAACCGCAGAAATCGTGTTTCAAGTTGAAATACGCCTTGGTACCATATCTCACCTAAAGTAAATGGTAGAATCAAACTTTAACCAAACGTAATGTTTGTACCTAGGGTAAAGTTAAAAAGTTTAAACAATTTTAAAATATCACTATATTTAGGCGAGTAAACGAAAAATGTTCATTTCAGACTCTAAAAACGTAGAAATCGTGTTTCAAGTTGAAATACGCCTTGTAAACGAAAAATGTTTATTTCAGACTCTAATAACGTAGAAATCGTGTTTCAAGTTGAAATACGCCTTGGGACCATATCTCACCTAAAGTAAATGGTAGAATCAAACTTTAACCAAACGTAATGTTTGTACCTAGTATAAAGTTAAAAAGTTTAAACAATTTTAAAATATCACTATATTTAGGCGAGTAAACGAAAAATGTTCATTTCAGACTCTAAAAACGTAGAAATCGTCTTTCAAGTTGAAATACGAATTGTAAACGAAAAATGTTTATTTCAGACTCTAATAACGTAGAAATCGTGTTTCAAGTTGAAATACGCCTTGGGACCATATCTCACCTAAAGTAAATGGTAGAATAAAACTTTAACCAAACGTAATGTTTGTACCTAGGGTAAAGTTAAAAAGTTTAAACAATTTGAAAATATCACTATATTTAGGCGAGTAAACGAAAAATGTTCATTTCAGACTCTAAAAACGTAGAAATCGTCTTTCAAGTTGAAATACGCCTTGTAAACGAAAAATGTTTATTTCAGACTCTAATAACGTAGAAATCGTGTTTCAAGTTGAAATACGCCTTGGGACCATATCTCACCTAAAGTAAATGGTAGAATAAAACTTTAACCAAACGTAATGTTTGTACCTAGGGTAAAGTTAAAAAGTTTAAACAATTTGAAAATATCACTATATTTAGGCGAGTAAACGAAAAATGTTCGTCTCAGACTCTAAAACCGCAGAAATCGTGTTTCAAGTTGAAAGACGCCTTATAAACGAAAAATGTTCATTTCAGACTCTAAAAACGTAGAAATCGTCTTTCAAGTTGAAATACGCCTTGTAAACGAAAAATGTTTATTTCAGACTCTAATAACGTAGAAATCGTGTTTCAAGTTGAAATACGCCTTGGGACCATATCTCACCTAAAGTAAATGGTAGAATCAAACTTTAACCAAACGTAATGTTTGTACCTAGGGTAAAGTTAAAAAGTTTAAACAATTTGAAAATATCACTATATTTAGGCGAGTAAACGAAAAATGTTCGTCTCAGACTCTAAAACCGCAGAAATCGTGTTTCAAGTTGAAAGACGCCTTGTAAACGAAAAATGTTCATTTCAGACTCTAAAAACGTAGAAATCGTCTTTCAAGTTGAAATACGCCTTGTAAACGAAAAATGTTTATTTCAGACTCTAATAACGTAGAAATCGTGTTTCAAGTTGAAATACGCCTTGGGACCATATCTCACCTAAAGTAAATGGTAGAATCAAACTTTAACCAAACGTAATGTTTGTACCTAGTATAAAGTTAAAAAGTTTAAACAATTTTAAAATATCACTATATTTAGGCGAGTAAACGAAAAATGTTCATTTCAGACTCTAAAAACGTAGAAATCGTGTTTCAAGTTGAAATACGCCTTGTAAACGAAAAATGTTTATTTCAGACTCTAAAACCGCAGAAATCGTGTTTCAAGTTGAAATACGCCTTGGTGCCATATCTCACCTAAAGTAAATGGTAGAATCAAACTTTAACCAAACGTAATGTTTGTACCTAGTATAAAGTTAAAAAGTTTAAACAATTTTAAAATATCACTATATTTAGGCGAGTAAACGAAAAATGTTCATTTCAGACTCTAAAAACGTAGAAATCGTCTTTCAAGTTGAAATACGCCTTGTAAACGAAAAATGTTTATTTCAGACTCTAATAACGTAGAAATCGTGTTTCAAGTTGAAATACGCCTTGGGACCATATCTCACCTAAAGTAAATGGTAGAATAAAACTTTAACCAAACGTAATGTTTGTACCTAGGGTAAAGTTAAAAAGTTTAAACAATTTGAAAATATCACTATATTTAGGCGAGTAAACGAAAAATGTTCGTCTCAGACTCTAAAACCGCAGAAATCGTGTTTCAAGTTGAAAGACGCCTTGTAAACGAAAAATGTTCATTTCAGACTCTAAAAACGTAGAAATCGTCTTTCAAGTTGAAATACGCCTTGTAAACGAAAAATGTTTATTTCAGACTCTAATAACGTAGAAATCGTGTTTCAAGTTGAAATACGCCTTGGGACCATATCTCACCTAAAGTAAATGGTAGAATCAAACTTTAACCAAACGTAATGTTTGTACCTAGGGTAAAGTTAAAAAGTTTAAACAATTTGAAAATATCACTATATTTAGGCGAGTAAACGAAAAATGTTCGTCTCAGACTCTAAAACCGCAGAAATCGTGTTTCAAGTTGAAATACGCCTTGTAAACGAAAAATGTTCATTTCAGACTCTAAAAACGTAGAAATCGTCTTTCAAGTTGAAATACGCCTTGTAAACGAAAAATGTTTATTTCAGACTCTAATAACGTAGAAATCGTGTTTCAAGTTGAAATACGCCTTGGGACCATATCTCACCTAAAGTAAATGGTAGAATCAAACTTTAACCAAACGTAATGTTTGTACTTAGGGTAAAGTTAAAAAGTTTAAACAATTTTAAAATATCACTATATTTAGGCGAGTAAACGAAAAATGTTCATTTCAGACTCTAAAAACGTAGAAATCGTGTTTCAAGTTGAAATACGCCTTGTAAACGAAAAATGTTTATTTCAGACTCTAATAACGTAGAAATCGTGTTTCAAGTTGAAATACGCCTTGGGACCATATCTCACCTAAAGTAAATGGTAGAATCAAACTTTAACCAAACGTAATGTTTGTACCTACGGTAAAGTTAAAAAGTTTAAACAATTTGAAAATATCACTATATTTAGGCGAGTAAACGAAAAATGTTCATTTCAGACTCTAAAAACGTAGAAATCGTCTTTCAAGTTGAAATACGCCTTGTAAACGAAAAATGTTTATTTCAGACTCTAATAACGTAGAAATCGTGTTTCAAGTTGAAATACGCCTTGGGACCATATCTCACCTAAAGTAAATGGTAGAATCAAACTATAACCAAACGTAATGTTTGTACCTACGGTAAAGTTAAAAAGTTTAAACAATTTGAAAATATCACTATATTTAGGCGAGTAAACGAAAAATGTTCGTCTCAGACTCTAAAACCGCAGAAATCGTGTTTCAAGTTGAAATACGCCTTGGTACCATATCTCACCTAAAGTAAATGGTAGAATCAAACTTTAACCAAACGTAATGTTTGTACCTAGTATAAAGTTAAAAAGTTTAAACAATTTTAAAATATCACTATATTTAGGCGAGTAAACGAAAAATGTTCGTCTCAGACTCTAAAACCGCAGAAATCGTGTTTCAAGTTGAAATACGCCTTGTAAACGAAAAATGTTCATTTCAGACTCTAAAAACGTAGAAATCGTCTTTCAAGTTGAAATACGCCTTGTAAACGAAAAATGTTTATTTCAGACTCTAATAACGTAGAAATCGTCTTTCAAGTTGAAATACGCCTTGTAAACGAAAAATGTTTATTTCAGACTCTAATAACGTAGAAATCGTGTTTCAAGTTGAAATACGCCTTGGGACCATATCTCACCTAAAGTAAATGGTAGAATCAAACTTTAACCAAACGTAATGTTTGTGCTTAGGGTAAAGTTAAAAAGTTTAAACAATTTTAAAATATCACTATATTTAGGCGAGTAAACGAAAAATGTTCATTTCAGACTCTAAAAACGTAGAAATCGTCTTTCAAGTTGAAATACGCCTTGTAAACGAAAAATGTTCATTTCAGACTCTAAAAACGTAGAAATCGTCTTTCAAGTTGAAATACGCCTTGTAAACGAAAAATGTTTATTTCAGACTCTAATAACGTAGAAATCGTGTTTCAAGTTGAAATACGCCTTGGGACCATATCTCACCTAAAGTAAATGGTAGAATCAAACTTTAACCAAACGTAATGTTTGTACCTAGGGTAAAGTTAAAAAGTTTAAACAATTTGAAAATATCACTATATTTAGGCGAGTAAACGAAAAATGTTCATTTCAGACTCTAAAAACGTAGAAATCGTCTTTCAAGTTGAAATACGCCTTGTAAACGAAAAATGTTTATTTCAGACTGTAATAACGTAGAAATCGTGTTTCAAGTTGAAATACGCCTTGGGACCATATCTCACCTAAAGTAAATGGTAGAATCAAACTTTAACCAAACGTAATGTTTGTACCTAGGGTAAAGTTAAAAAGTTTAAACAATTTGAAAATATCACTATATTTAGGCGAGTAAACGAAAAATGTTCGTCTCAGACTCTAAAACCGCAGAAATCGTGTTTCAAGTTGAAATACGCCTTGGTACCATATCTCACCTAAAGTAAATGGTAGAATCAAACTTTAACCAAACGTAATGTTTGTACTTAGGGTAAAGTTAAAAAGTTTAAACAATTTTAAAATATCACTATATTTAGGCGAGTAAACGAAAAATGTTCATTTCAGACTCTAAAAACGTAGAAATCGTCTTTCAAGTTGAAATACGCCTTGTAAACGAAAAATGTTTATTTCAGACTCTAAAACCGCAGAAATCGTGTTTCAAGTTGAAATACGCCTTGGTACCATATCTCACCTAAAGTAAATGGTAGAATCAAACTTTAACCAAACGTAATGTTTGTACTTAGGGTAAAGTTAAAAAGTTTAAACAATTTTAAAATATCACTATATTTAGGCGAGTAAACGAGAAATGTTCATTTCAGACTCTAAAAACGTAGAAATCGTCTTTCAAGTTGAAATACGCCTTGTAAACGAAAAATGTTTATTTCAGACTCTAAAACCGCAGAAATCGTGTTTCAAGTTGAAATACGCCTTGGTACCATATCTCACCTAAAGTAAATGGTAGAATCAAACTTTAACCAAACGTAATGTTTGTACCTAGGGTAAAGTTAAAAAGTTTAAACAATTTTAAAATATCACTATATTTAGGCGAGTAAACGAAAAATGTTCATTTCAGACTCTAAAAACGTAGAAATCGTGTTTCAAGTTGAAATACGCCTTGTAAACGAAAAATGTTTATTTCAGACTCTAATAACGTAGAAATCGTGTTTCAAGTTGAAATACGCCTTGGGACCATATCTCACCTAAAGTAAATGGTAGAATCAAACTTTAACCAAACGTAATGTTTGTACCTAGTATAAAGTTAAAAAGTTTAAACAATTTTAAAATATCACTATATTTAGGCGAGTAAACGAAAAATGTTCATTTCAGACTCTAAAAACGTAGAAATCGTGTTTCAAGTTGAAATACGCCTTGTAAACGAAAAATGTTTATTTCAGACTCTAAAACCGCAGAAATCGTGTTTCAAGTTGAAATACGCCTTGGTACCATATCTCACCTAAAGTAAATGGTAGAATCAAACTTTAACCAAACGTAATGTTTGTACCTAGTATAAAGTTAAAAAGTTTAAACAATTTTAAAATATCACTATATTTAGGCGAGTAAACGAAAAATGTTCATTTCAGACTCTAAAAACGTAGAAATCGTCTTTCAAGTTGAAATACGCCTTGTAAACGAAAAATGTTTATTTCAGACTCTAATAACGTAGAAATCGTGTTTCAAGTTGAAATACGCCTTGGGACCATATCTCACCTAAAGTAAATGGTAGAATAAAACTTTAACCAAGCGTAATGTTTGTACCTAGGGTAAAGTTAAAAAGTTTAAACAATTTGAAAATATCACTATATTTAGGCGAGTAAACGAAAAATGTTCGTCTCAGACTCTAAAACCGCAGAAATCGTGTTTCAAGTTGAAAGACGCCTTGTAAACGAAAAATGTTCATTTCAGACTCTAAAAACGTAGAAATCGTCTTTCAAGTTGAAATACGCCTTGTAAACGAAAAATGTTTATTTCAGACTCTAATAACGTAGAAATCGTGTTTCAAGTTGAAATACGCCTTGGGACCATATCTCACCTAAAGTAAATGGTAGAATCAAACTTTAACCAAACGTAATGTTTGTACCTAGGGTAAAGTTAAAAAGTTTAAACAATTTGAAAATATCACTATATTTAGGCGAGTAAACGAAAAATGTTCTTCTCAGACTCTAAAACCGCAGAAATCGTGTTTCAAGTTGAAATACGCCTTGTAAACGAAAAATGTTCATTTCAGACTCTAAAAACGTAGAAATCGTCTTTCAAGTTGAAATACGCCTTGTAAACGAAAAATGTTTATTTCAGACTCTAATAACGTAGAAATCGTCTTTCAAGTTGAAATACGCCTTGTAAACGAAAAATGTTTATTTCAGACTCTAATAACGTAGAAATCGTGTTTCAAGTTGAAATACGCCTTGGGACCATATCTCACCTAAAGTAAATGGTAGAATCAAACTTTAACCAAACGTAATGTTTGTGCTTAGGGTAAAGTTAAAAAGTTTAAACAATTTTAAAATATCACTATATTTAGGCGAGTAAACGAAAAATGTTCATTTCAGACTCTAAAAACGTAGAAATCGTCTTTCAAGTTGAAATACGCCTTGTAAACGAAAAATGTTCATTTCAGACTCTAAAAACGTAGAAATCGTCTTTCAAGTTGAAATACGCCTTGTAAACGAAAAATGTTTATTTCAGACTCTAATAACGTAGAAATCGTGTTTCAAGTTGAAATACGCCTTGGGACCATATCTCACCTAAAGTAAATGGTAGAATCAAACTTTAACCAAACGTAATGTTTGTACCTAGGGTAAAGTTAAAAAGTTTAAACAATTTGAAAATATCACTATATTTAGGCGAGTAAACGAAAAATGTTCATTTCAGACTCTAAAAACGTAGAAATCGTCTTTCAAGTTGAAATACGCCTTGTAAACGAAAAATGTTTATTTCAGACTGTAATAACGTAGAAATCGTGTTTCAAGTTGAAATACGCCTTGGGACCATATCTCACCTAAAGTAAATGGTAGAATCAAACTTTAACCAAACGTAATGTTTGTACCTAGGGTAAAGTTAAAAAGTTTAAACAATTTGAAAATATCACTATATTTAGGCGAGTAAACGAAAAATGTTCGTCTCAGACTCTAAAACCGCAGAAATCGTGTTTCAAGTTGAAATACGCCTTGGTACCATATCTCACCTAAAGTAAATGGTAGAATCAAACTTTAACCAAACGTAATGTTTGTACTTAGGGTAAAGTTAAAAAGTTTAAACAATTTTAAAATATCACTATATTTAGGCGAGTAAACGAAAAATGTTCATTTCAGACTCTAAAAACGTAGAAATCGTCTTTCAAGTTGAAATACGCCTTGTAAACGAAAAATGTTTATTTCAGACTCTAAAACCGCAGAAATCGTGTTTCAAGTTGAAATACGCCTTGGTACCATATCTCACCTAAAGTAAATGGTAGAATCAAACTTTAACCAAACGTAATGTTTGTACTTAGGGTAAAGTTAAAAAGTTTAAACAATTTTAAAATATCACTATATTTAGGCGAGTAAACGAGAAATGTTCATTTCAGACTCTAAAAACGTAGAAATCGTCTTTCAAGTTGAAATACGCCTTGTAAACGAAAAATGTTTATTTCAGACTCTAAAACCGCAGAAATCGTGTTTCAAGTTGAAATACGCCTTGGTACCATATCTCACCTAAAGTAAATGGTAGAATCAAACTTTAACCAAACGTAATGTTTGTACCTAGGGTAAAGTTAAAAAGTTTAAACAATTTTAAAATATCACTATATTTAGGCGAGTAAACGAAAAATGTTCATTTCAGACTCTAAAAACGTAGAAATCGTGTTTCAAGTTGAAATACGCCTTGTAAACGAAAAATGTTTATTTCAGACTCTAATAACGTAGAAATCGTGTTTCAAGTTGAAATACGCCTTGGGACCATATCTCACCTAAAGTAAATGGTAGAATCAAACTTTAACCAAACGTAATGTTTGTACCTAGTATAAAGTTAAAAAGTTTAAACAATTTTAAAATATCACTATATTTAGGCGAGTAAACGAAAAATGTTCATTTCAGACTCTAAAAACGTAGAAATCGTGTTTCAAGTTGAAATACGCCTTGTAAACGAAAAATGTTTATTTCAGACTCTAAAACCGCAGAAATCGTGTTTCAAGTTGAAATACGCCTTGGTACCATATCTCACCTAAAGTAAATGGTAGAATCAAACTTTAACCAAACGTAATGTTTGTACCTAGTATAAAGTTAAAAAGTTTAAACAATTTTAAAATATCACTATATTTAGGCGAGTAAACGAAAAATGTTCATTTCAGACTCTAAAAACGTAGAAATCGTCTTTCAAGTTGAAATACGCCTTGTAAACGAAAAATGTTTATTTCAGACTCTAATAACGTAGAAATCGTGTTTCAAGTTGAAATACGCCTTGGGACCATATCTCACCTAAAGTAAATGGTAGAATAAAACTTTAACCAAGCGTAATGTTTGTACCTAGGGTAAAGTTAAAAAGTTTAAACAATTTGAAAATATCACTATATTTAGGCGAGTAAACGAAAAATGTTCGTCTCAGACTCTAAAACCGCAGAAATCGTGTTTCAAGTTGAAAGACGCCTTGTAAACGAAAAATGTTCATTTCAGACTCTAAAAACGTAGAAATCGTCTTTCAAGTTGAAATACGCCTTGTAAACGAAAAATGTTTATTTCAGACTCTAATAACGTAGAAATCGTGTTTCAAGTTGAAATACGCCTTGGGACCATATCTCACCTAAAGTAAATGGTAGAATCAAACTTTAACCAAACGTAATGTTTGTACCTAGGGTAAAGTTAAAAAGTTTAAACAATTTGAAAATATCACTATATTTAGGCGAGTAAACGAAAAATGTTCTTCTCAGACTCTAAAACCGCAGAAATCGTGTTTCAAGTTGAAATACGCCTTGTAAACGAAAAATGTTCATTTCAGACTCTAAAAACGTAGAAATCGTCTTTCAAGTTGAAATACGCCTTGTAAACGAAAAATGTTTATTTCAGACTCTAATAACGTAGAAATCGTGTTTCAAGTTGAAATACGCCTTGGGACCATATCTCACCTAAAGTAAATGGTAGAATCAAACTTTAACCAAACGTAATGTTTGTACTTAGGGTAAAGTTAAAAAGTTTAAACAATTTTAAAATATCACTATATTTAGGCGAGTAAACGAAAAATGTTCATTTCAGACTCTAAAAACGTAGAAATCGTCTTTCAAGTTGAAATACGCCTTGTAAACGAAAAATGTTTATTTCAGACTCTAAAACCGCAGAAATCGTGTTTCAAGTTGAAATACGCCTTGGTACCATATCTCACCTAAAGTAAATGGTAGAATCAAACTTTAACCAAACGTAATGTTTGTACTTAGGGTAAAGTTAAAAAGTTTAAACAATTTTAAAATATCACTATATTTAGGCGAGTAAACGAAAAATGTTCATTTCAGACTCTAAAAACGTAGAAATCGTCTTTCAAGTTGAAATACGCCTTGGTACCATATCTCACCTAAAGTAAATGGTAGAATCAAACTTTAACCAAACGTAATGTTTGTACTTAGGGTAAAGTTAAAAAGTTTAAACAATTTTAAAATATCACTATATTTAGGCGAGTAAACGAAAAATGTTCATTTCAGACTCTAAAAACGTAGAAATCGTCTTTCAAGTTGAAATACGCCTTGTAAACGAAAAATGTTTATTTCAGACTCTAATAACGTAGAAATCGTGTTTCAAGTTGAAATACGCCTTGGGACCATATCTCACCTAAAGTAAATGGTAGAATCAAACTTTAACCAAACGTAATGTTTGTACCTACGGTAAAGTTAAAAAGTTTAAACAATTTGAAAATATCACTATATTTAGGCGAGTAAACGAAAAATGTTCATTTCAGACTCTAAAAACGTAGAAATCGTCTTTCAAGTTGAAATACGCCTTGTAAACGAAAAATGTTTATTTCAGACTCTAATAACGTAGAAATCGTGTTTCAAGTTGAAATACGCCTTGGGACCATATCTCACCTAAAGTAAATGGTAGAATCAAACTTTAACCAAACGTAATGTTTGTACCTACGGTAAAGTTAAAAAGTTTAAACAATTTGAAAATATCACTATATTTAGGCGAGTAAACGAAAAATGTTCGTCTCAGACTCTAAAACCGCAGAAATCGTGTTTCAAGTTGAAATACGCCTTGGTACCATATCTCACCTAAAGTAAATGGTAGAATCAAACTTTAACCAAACGTAATGTTTGTACCTAGTATAAAGTTAAAAAGTTTAAACAATTTTAAAATATCACTATATTTAGGCGAGTAAACGAAAAATGTTCATTTCAGACTCTAAAAACGTAGAAATCGTCTTTCAAGTTGAAATACGCCTTGTAAACGAAAAATGTTTATTTCAGACTCTAATAACGTAGAAATCGTGTTTCAAGTTGAAATACGCCTTGGGACCATATCTCACCTAAAGTAAATGGTAGAATCAAACTTTAACCAAACGTAATGTTTGTACTTAGGGTAAAGTTAAAAAGTTTAAACAATTTTAAAATATCACTATATTTAGGCGAGTAAACGAAAAATGTTCATTTCAGACTCTAAAAACGTAGAAATCGTCTTTCAAGTTGAAATACGCCTTGTAAACGAAAAATGTTTATTTCAGACTCTAATAACGTAGAAATCGTGTTTCAAGTTGAAATACGCCTTGGGACCATATCTCACCTAAAGTAAATGGTAGAATCAAACTTTAACCAAACGTAATGTTTGTACCTAGGGTAAAGTTAAAAAGTTTAAACAATTTGAAAATATCACTATATTTAGGCGAGTAAACGAAAAATGTTCATTTCAGACTCTAAAAACGTAGAAATCGTCTTTCAAGTTGAAATACGCCTTGTAAACGAAAAATGTTTATTTCAGACTCTAAAACCGCAGAAATCGTGTTTCAAGTTGAAATACGCCTTGGTACCATATCTCACCTAAAGTAAATGGTAGAATCAAACTTTAACCAAACGTAATGTTTGTACCTAGGGTAAAGTTAAAAAGTTTAAACAATTTTAAAATATCACTATATTTAGGCGAGTAAACGAAAAATGTTCATTTCAGACTCTAAAAACGTAGAAATCGTGTTTCAAGTTGAAATACGCCTTGTAAACGAAAAATGTTTATTTCAGACTCTAATAACGTAGAAATCGTGTTTCAAGTTGAAATACGCCTTGGGACCATATCTCACCTAAAGTAAATGGTAGAATCAAACTTTAACCAAACGTAATGTTTGTACCTAGTATAAAGTTAAAAAGTTTAAACAATTTTAAAATATCACTATATTTAGGCGAGTAAACGAAAAATGTTCATTTCAGACTCTAAAAACGTAGAAATCGTCTTTCAAGTTGAAATACGAATTGTAAACGAAAAATGTTTATTTCAGACTCTAATAACGTAGAAATCGTGTTTCAAGTTGAAATACGCCTTGGGACCATATCTCACCTAAAGTAAATGGTAGAATAAAACTTTAACCAAACGTAATGTTTGTACCTAGGGTAAAGTTAAAAAGTTTAAACAATTTGAAAATATCACTATATTTAGGCGAGTAAACGAAAAATGTTCATTTCAGACTCTAAAAACGTAGAAATCGTCTTTCAAGTTGAAATACGCCTTGTAAACGAAAAATGTTTATTTCAGACTCTAATAACGTAGAAATCGTGTTTCAAGTTGAAATACGCCTTGTAAACGAAAAATGTTCATTTCAGACTCTAAAAACGTAGAAATCGTCTTTCAAGTTGAAATACGCCTTGTAAACGAAAAATGTTTATTTCAGACTCTAATAACGTAGAAATCGTCTTTCAAGTTGAAATACGCCTTGTAAACGAAAAATGTTTATTTCAGACTCTAATAACGTAGAAATCGTGTTTCAAGTTGAAATACGCCTTGGGACCATATCTCACCTAAAGTAAATGGTAGAATCAAACTTTAACCAAACGTAATGTTTGTGCTTAGGGTAAAGTTAAAAAGTTTAAACAATTTTAAAATATCACTATATTTAGGCGAGTAAACGAAAAATGTTCATTTCAGACTCTAAAAACGTAGAAATCGTCTTTCAAGTTGAAATACGCCTTGTAAACGAAAAATGTTCATTTCAGACTCTAAAAACGTAGAAATCGTCTTTCAAGTTGAAATACGCCTTGTAAACGAAAAATGTTTATTTCAGACTCTAATAACGTAGAAATCGTGTTTCAAGTTGAAATACGCCTTGGGACCATATCTCACCTAAAGTAAATGGTAGAATCAAACTTTAACCAAACGTAATGTTTGTACCTAGGGTAAAGTTAAAAAGTTTAAACAATTTGAAAATATCACTATATTTAGGCGAGTAAACGAAAAATGTTCATTTCAGACTCTAAAAACGTAGAAATCGTCTTTCAAGTTGAAA
Source organism: Pterostichus niger (assembly GCA_947425015.1). Classification (NCBI taxonomy): domain Eukaryota; kingdom Metazoa; phylum Arthropoda; class Insecta; order Coleoptera; family Carabidae; genus Pterostichus; species Pterostichus niger. The sequence continues at coordinate 140,456 of CANDYQ010000064.1, forward strand.
TACGCCTTGTAAACGAAAAATGTTTATTTCAGACTGTAATAACGTAGAAATCGTGTTTCAAGTTGAAATACGCCTTGGGACCATATCTCACCTAAAGTAAATGGTAGAATCAAACTTTAACCAAACGTAATGTTTGTACCTAGGGTAAAGTTAAAAAGTTTAAACAATTTGAAAATATCACTATATTTAGGCGAGTAAACGAAAAATGTTCGTCTCAGACTCTAAAACCGCAGAAATCGTGTTTCAAGTTGAAATACGCCTTGGTACCATATCTCACCTAAAGTAAATGGTAGAATCAAACTTTAACCAAACGTAATGTTTGTACTTAGGGTAAAGTTAAAAAGTTTAAACAATTTTAAAATATCACTATATTTAGGCGAGTAAACGAAAAATGTTCATTTCAGACTCTAAAAACGTAGAAATCGTCTTTCAAGTTGAAATACGCCTTGTAAACGAAAAATGTTTATTTCAGACTCTAAAACCGCAGAAATCGTGTTTCAAGTTGAAATACGCCTTGGTACCATATCTCACCTAAAGTAAATGGTAGAATCAAACTTTAACCAAACGTAATGTTTGTACTTAGGGTAAAGTTAAAAAGTTTAAACAATTTTAAAATATCACTATATTTAGGCGAGTAAACGAGAAATGTTCATTTCAGACTCTAAAAACGTAGAAATCGTCTTTCAAGTTGAAATACGCCTTGTAAACGAAAAATGTTTATTTCAGACTCTAAAACCGCAGAAATCGTGTTTCAAGTTGAAATACGCCTTGGTACCATATCTCACCTAAAGTAAATGGTAGAATCAAACTTTAACCAAACGTAATGTTTGTACCTAGGGTAAAGTTAAAAAGTTTAAACAATTTTAAAATATCACTATATTTAGGCGAGTAAACGAAAAATGTTCATTTCAGACTCTAAAAACGTAGAAATCGTGTTTCAAATTGAAATACGCCTTGTAAACGAAAAATGTTTATTTCAGACTCTAATAACGTAGAAATCGTGTTTCAAGTTGAAATACGCCTTGGGACCATATCTCACCTAAAGTAAATGGTAGAATCAAACTTTAACCAAACGTAATGTTTGTACCTAGTATAAAGTTAAAAAGTTTAAACAATTTTAAAATATCACTATATTTAGGCGAGTAAACGAAAAATGTTCATTTCAGACTCTAAAAACGTAGAAATCGTGTTTCAAGTTGAAATACGCCTTGTAAACGAAAAATGTTTATTTCAGACTCTAAAACCGCAGAAATCGTGTTTCAAGTTGAAATACGCCTTGGTACCATATCTCACCTAAAGTAAATGGTAGAATCAAACTTTAACCAAACGTAATGTTTGTACCTAGTATAAAGTTAAAAAGTTTAAACAATTTTAAAATATCACTATATTTAGGCGAGTAAACGAAAAATGTTCATTTCAGACTCTAAAAACGTAGAAATCGTCTTTCAAGTTGAAATACGCCTTGTAAACGAAAAATGTTTATTTCAGACTCTAATAACGTAGAAATCGTGTTTCAAGTTGAAATACGCCTTGTAAACGAAAAATGTTCATTTCAGACTCTAAAAACGTAGAAATCGTCTTTCAAGTTGAAATACGCCTTGTAAACGAAAAATGTTTATTTCAGACTCTAATAACGTAGAAATCGTCTTTCAAGTTGAAATACGCCTTGTAAACGAAAAATGTTTATTTCAGACTCTAATAACGTAGAAATCGTGTTTCAAGTTGAAATACGCCTTGGGACCATATCTCACCTAAAGTAAATGGTAGAATCAAACTTTAACCAAACGTAATGTTTGTGCTTAGGGTAAAGTTAAAAAGTTTAAACAATTTTAAAATATCACTATATTTAGGCGAGTAAACGAAAAATGTTCATTTCAGACTCTAAAAACGTAGAAATCGTCTTTCAAGTTGAAATACGCCTTGTAAACGAAAAATGTTCATTTCAGACTCTAAAAACGTAGAAATCGTCTTTCAAGTTGAAATACGCCTTGTAAACGAAAAATGTTTATTTCAGACTCTAATAACGTAGAAATCGTGTTTCAAGTTGAAATACGCCTTGGGACCATATCTCACCTAAAGTAAATGGTAGAATCAAACTTTAACCAAACGTAATGTTTGTACCTAGGGTAAAGTTAAAAAGTTTAAACAATTTGAAAATATCACTATATTTAGGCGAGTAAACGAAAAATGTTCATTTCAGACTCTAAAAACGTAGAAATCGTCTTTCAAGTTGAAATACGCCTTGTAAACGAAAAATGTTTATTTCAGACTGTAATAACGTAGAAATCGTGTTTCAAGTTGAAATACGCCTTGGGACCATATCTCACCTAAAGTAAATGGTAGAATCAAACTTTAACCAAACGTAATGTTTGTACCTAGGGTAAAGTTAAAAAGTTTAAACAATTTGAAAATATCACTATATTTAGGCGAGTAAACGAAAAATGTTCGTCTCAGACTCTAAAACCGCAGAAATCGTGTTTCAAGTTGAAATACGCCTTGGTACCATATCTCACCTAAAGTAAATGGTAGAATCAAACTTTAACCAAACGTAATGTTTGTACTTAGGGTAAAGTTAAAAAGTTTAAACAATTTTAAAATATCACTATATTTAGGCGAGTAAACGAAAAATGTTCATTTCAGACTCTAAAAACGTAGAAATCGTCTTTCAAGTTGAAATACGCCTTGTAAACGAAAAATGTTTATTTCAGACTCTAAAACCGCAGAAATCGTGTTTCAAGTTGAAATACGCCTTGGTACCATATCTCACCTAAAGTAAATGGTAGAATCAAACTTTAACCAAACGTAATGTTTGTACTTAGGGTAAAGTTAAAAAGTTTAAACAATTTTAAAATATCACTATATTTAGGCGAGTAAACGAGAAATGTTCATTTCAGACTCTAAAAACGTAGAAATCGTCTTTCAAGTTGAAATACGCCTTGTAAACGAAAAATGTTTATTTCAGACTCTAAAACCGCAGAAATCGTGTTTCAAGTTGAAATACGCCTTGGTACCATATCTCACCTAAAGTAAATGGTAGAATCAAACTTTAACCAAACGTAATGTTTGTACCTAGGGTAAAGTTAAAAAGTTTAAACAATTTTAAAATATCACTATATTTAGGCGAGTAAACGAAAAATGTTCATTTCAGACTCTAAAAACGTAGAAATCGTGTTTCAAGTTGAAATACGCCTTGTAAACGAAAAATGTTTATTTCAGACTCTAATAACGTAGAAATCGTGTTTCAAGTTGAAATACGCCTTGGGACCATATCTCACCTAAAGTAAATGGTAGAATCAAACTTTAACCAAACGTAATGTTTGTACCTAGTATAAAGTTAAAAAGTTTAAACAATTTTAAAATATCACTATATTTAGGCGAGTAAACGAAAAATGTTCATTTCAGACTCTAAAAACGTAGAAATCGTGTTTCAAGTTGAAATACGCCTTGTAAACGAAAAATGTTTATTTCAGACTCTAAAACCGCAGAAATCGTGTTTCAAGTTGAAATACGCCTTGGTACCATATCTCACCTAAAGTAAATGGTAGAATCAAACTTTAACCAAACGTAATGTTTGTACCTAGTATAAAGTTAAAAAGTTTAAACAATTTTAAAATATCACTATATTTAGGCGAGTAAACGAAAAATGTTCATTTCAGACTCTAAAAACGTAGAAATCGTCTTTCAAGTTGAAATACGCCTTGTAAACGAAAAATGTTTATTTCAGACTCTAATAACGTAGAAATCGTGTTTCAAGTTGAAATACGCCTTGGGACCATATCTCACCTAAAGTAAATGGTAGAATAAAACTTTAACCAAGCGTAATGTTTGTACCTAGGGTAAAGTTAAAAAGTTTAAACAATTTGAAAATATCACTATATTTAGGCGAGTAAACGAAAAATGTTCGTCTCAGACTCTAAAACCGCAGAAATCGTGTTTCAAGTTGAAAGACGCCTTGTAAACGAAAAATGTTCATTTCAGACTCTAAAAACGTAGAAATCGTCTTTCAAGTTGAAATACGCCTTGTAAACGAAAAATGTTTATTTCAGACTCTAATAACGTAGAAATCGTGTTTCAAGTTGAAATACGCCTTGGGACCATATCTCACCTAAAGTAAATGGTAGAATCAAACTTTAACCAAACGTAATGTTTGTACCTAGGGTAAAGTTAAAAAGTTTAAACAATTTGAAAATATCACTATATTTAGGCGAGTAAACGAAAAATGTTCTTCTCAGACTCTAAAACCGCAGAAATCGTGTTTCAAGTTGAAATACGCCTTGTAAACGAAAAATGTTCATTTCAGACTCTAAAAACGTAGAAATCGTCTTTCAAGTTGAAATACGCCTTGTAAACGAAAAATGTTTATTTCAGACTCTAATAACGTAGAAATCGTGTTTCAAGTTGAAATACGCCTTGGGACCATATCTCACCTAAAGTAAATGGTAGAATCAAACTTTAACCAAACGTAATGTTTGTACTTAGGGTAAAGTTAAAAAGTTTAAACAATTTTAAAATATCACTATATTTAGGCGAGTAAACGAAAAATGTTCATTTCAGACTCTAAAAACGTAGAAATCGTCTTTCAAGTTGAAATACGCCTTGTAAACGAAAAATGTTTATTTCAGACTCTAAAACCGCAGAAATCGTGTTTCAAGTTGAAATACGCCTTGGTACCATATCTCACCTAAAGTAAATGGTAGAATCAAACTTTAACCAAACGTAATGTTTGTACTTAGGGTAAAGTTAAAAAGTTTAAACAATTTTAAAATATCACTATATTTAGGCGAGTAAACGAAAAATGTTCATTTCAGACTCTAAAAACGTAGAAATCGTCTTTCAAGTTGAAATACGCCTTGGTACCATATCTCACCTAAAGTAAATGGTAGAATCAAACTTTAACCAAACGTAATGTTTGTACTTAGGGTAAAGTTAAAAAGTTTAAACAATTTTAAAATATCACTATATTTAGGCGAGTAAACGAAAAATGTTCATTTCAGACTCTAAAAACGTAGAAATCGTCTTTCAAGTTGAAATACGCCTTGTAAACGAAAAATGTTTATTTCAGACTCTAATAACGTAGAAATCGTGTTTCAAGTTGAAATACGCCTTGGGACCATATCTCACCTAAAGTAAATGGTAGAATCAAACTTTAACCAAACGTAATGTTTGTACCTACGGTAAAGTTAAAAAGTTTAAACAATTTGAAAATATCACTATATTTAGGCGAGTAAACGAAAAATGTTCATTTCAGACTCTAAAAACGTAGAAATCGTCTTTCAAGTTGAAATACGCCTTGTAAACGAAAAATGTTTATTTCAGACTCTAATAACGTAGAAATCGTGTTTCAAGTTGAAATACGCCTTGGGACCATATCTCACCTAAAGTAAATGGTAGAATCAAACTTTAACCAAACGTAATGTTTGTACCTACGGTAAAGTTAAAAAGTTTAAACAATTTGAAAATATCACTATATTTAGGCGAGTAAACGAAAAATGTTCGTCTCAGACTCTAAAACCGCAGAAATCGTGTTTCAAGTTGAAATACGCCTTGGTACCATATCTCACCTAAAGTAAATGGTAGAATCAAACTTTAACCAAACGTAATGTTTGTACCTAGTATAAAGTTAAAAAGTTTAAACAATTTTAAAATATCACTATATTTAGGCGAGTAAACGAAAAATGTTCATTTCAGACTCTAAAAACGTAGAAATCGTCTTTCAAGTTGAAATACGCCTTGTAAACGAAAAATGTTTATTTCAGACTCTAATAACGTAGAAATCGTGTTTCAAGTTGAAATACGCCTTGGGACCATATCTCACCTAAAGTAAATGGTAGAATCAAACTTTAACCAAACGTAATGTTTGTACTTAGGGTAAAGTTAAAAAGTTTAAACAATTTTAAAATATCACTATATTTAGGCGAGTAAACGAAAAATGTTCATTTCAGACTCTAAAAACGTAGAAATCGTCTTTCAAGTTGAAATACGCCTTGTAAACGAAAAATGTTTATTTCAGACTCTAATAACGTAGAAATCGTGTTTCAAGTTGAAATACGCCTTGGGACCATATCTCACCTAAAGTAAATGGTAGAATCAAACTTTAACCAAACGTAATGTTTGTACCTAGGGTAAAGTTAAAAAGTTTAAACAATTTGAAAATATCACTATATTTAGGCGAGTAAACGAAAAATGTTCATTTCAGACTCTAAAAACGTAGAAATCGTCTTTCAAGTTGAAATACGCCTTGTAAACGAAAAATGTTTATTTCAGACTCTAAAACCGCAGAAATCGTGTTTCAAGTTGAAATACGCCTTGGTACCATATCTCACCTAAAGTAAATGGTAGAATCAAACTTTAACCAAACGTAATGTTTGTACCTAGGGTAAAGTTAAAAAGTTTAAACAATTTTAAAATATCACTATATTTAGGCGAGTAAACGAAAAATGTTCATTTCAGACTCTAAAAACGTAGAAATCGTGTTTCAAGTTGAAATACGCCTTGTAAACGAAAAATGTTTATTTCAGACTCTAATAACGTAGAAATCGTGTTTCAAGTTGAAATACGCCTTGGGACCATATCTCACCTAAAGTAAATGGTAGAATCAAACTTTAACCAAACGTAATGTTTGTACCTAGTATAAAGTTAAAAAGTTTAAACAATTTTAAAATATCACTATATTTAGGCGAGTAAACGAAAAATGTTCATTTCAGACTCTAAAAACGTAGAAATCGTCTTTCAAGTTGAAATACGAATTGTAAACGAAAAATGTTTATTTCAGACTCTAATAACGTAGAAATCGTGTTTCAAGTTGAAATACGCCTTGGGACCATATCTCACCTAAAGTAAATGGTAGAATAAAACTTTAACCAAACGTAATGTTTGTACCTAGGGTAAAGTTAAAAAGTTTAAACAATTTGAAAATATCACTATATTTAGGCGAGTAAACGAAAAATGTTCATTTCAGACTCTAAAAACGTAGAAATCGTCTTTCAAGTTGAAATACGCCTTGTAAACGAAAAATGTTTATTTCAGACTCTAATAACGTAGAAATCGTGTTTCAAGTTGAAATACGCCTTGGGACCATATCTCACCTAAAGTAAATGGTAGAATAAAACTTTAACCAAACGTAATGTTTGTACCTAGGGTAAAGTTAAAAAGTTTAAACAATTTGAAAATATCACTATATTTAGGCGAGTAAACGAAAAATGTTCGTCTCAGACTCTAAAACCGCAGAAATCGTGTTTCAAGTTGAAAGACGCCTTATAAACGAAAAATGTTCATTTCAGACTCTAAAAACGTAGAAATCGTCTTTCAAGTTGAAATACGCCTTGTAAACGAAAAATGTTTATTTCAGACTCTAATAACGTAGAAATCGTGTTTCAAGTTGAAATACGCCTTGGGACCATATCTCACCTAAAGTAAATGGTAGAATCAAACTTTAACCAAACGTAATGTTTGTACCTAGGGTAAAGTTAAAAAGTTTAAACAATTTGAAAATATCACTATATTTAGGCGAGTAAACGAAAAATGTTCATTTCAGACTCTAAAAACGTAGAAATCGTCTTTCAAGTTGAAATACGCCTTGTAAACGAAAAATGTTTATTTCAGACTGTAATAACGTAGAAATCGTGTTTCAAGTTGAAATACGCCTTGGGACCATATCTCACCTAAAGTAAATGGTAGAATCAAACTTTAACCAAACGTAATGTTTGTACCTAGGGTAAAGTTAAAAAGTTTAAACAATTTGAAAATATCACTATATTTAGGCGAGTAAACGAAAAATGTTCATTTCAGACTCTAAAAACGTAGAAATCGTCTTTCAAGTTGAAATACGCCTTGTAAACGAAAAATGTTTATTTCAGACTCTAAAACCGCAGAAATCGTGTTTCAAGTTGAAATACGCCTTGGTACCATATCTCACCTAAAGTAAATGGTAGAATCAAACTTTAACCAAACGTAATGTTTGTACTTAGGGTAAAGTTAAAAAGTTTAAACAATTTTAAAATATCACTATATTTAGGCGAGTAAACGAAAAATGTTCATTTCAGACTCTAAAAACGTAGAAATCGTCTTTCAAGTTGAAATACGCCTTGTAAACGAAAAATGTTTATTTCAGACTCTAAAACCGCAGAAATCGTGTTTCAAGTTGAAATACGCCTTGGTACCATATCTCACCTAAAGTAAATGGTAGAATCAAACTTTAACCAAACGTAATGTTTGTACCTAGGGTAAAGTTAAAAAGTTTAAACAATTTTAAAATATCACTATATTTAGGCGAGTAAACGAAAAATGTTCATTTCAGACTCTAAAAACGTAGAAATCGTGTTTCAAGTTGAAATACGCCTTGTAAACGAAAAATGTTTATTTCAGACTCTAATAACGTAGAAATCGTGTTTCAAGTTGAAATACGCCTTGGGACCATATCTCACCTAAAGTAAATGGTAGAATCAAACTTTAACCAAACGTAATGTTTGTACCTAGTATAAAGTTAAAAAGTTTAAACAATTTTAAAATATCACTATATTTAGGCGAGTAAACGAAAAATGTTCATTTCAGACTCTAAAAACGTAGAAATCGTGTTTCAAGTTGAAATACGCCTTGTAAACGAAAAATGTTTATTTCAGACTCTAAAACCGCAGAAATCGTGTTTCAAGTTGAAATACGCCTTGGTACCATATCTCACCTAAAGTAAATGGTAGAATCAAACTTTAACCAAACGTAATGTTTGTACCTAGTATAAAGTTAAAAAGTTTAAACAATTTTAAAATATCACTATATTTAGGCGAGTAAACGAAAAATGTTCATTTCAGACTCTAAAAACGTAGAAATCGTCTTTCAAGTTGAAATACGCCTTGTAAACGAAAAATGTTTATTTCAGACTCTAATAACGTAGAAATCGTGTTTCAAGTTGAAATACGCCTTGGGACCATATCTCACCTAAAGTAAATGGTAGAATAAAACTTTAACCAAACGTAATGTTTGTACCTAGGGTAAAGTTAAAAAGTTTAAACAATTTGAAAATATCACTATATTTAGGCGAGTAAACGAAAAATGTTCGTCTCAGACTCTAAAACCGCAGAAATCGTGTTTCAAGTTGAAATACGCCTTGTAAACGAAAAATGTTCAATTCAGACTCTAAAAACGTAGAAATCGTCTTTCAAGTTGAAATACGCCTTGTAAACGAAAAATGTTTATTTCAGACTCTAATAACGTAGAAATCGTGTTTCAAGTTGAAATACGCCTTGGGACCATATCTCACCTAAAGTAAATGGTAGAATCAAACTTTAACCAAACGTAATGTTTGTACTTAGGGTAAAGTTAAAAAGTTTAAACAATTTTAAAATATCACTATATTTAGGCGAGTAAACGAAAAATGTTCATTTCAGACTCTAAAAACGTAGAAATCGTCTTTCAAGTTGAAATACGCCTTGTAAACGAAAAATGTTTATTTCAGACTCTAAAACCGCAGAAATCGTGTTTCAAGTTGAAATACGCCTTGGTACCATATCTCACCTAAAGTAAATGGTAGAATCAAACTTTAACTAAACGTAATGTTTGTACCTAGTATAAAGTTAAAAAGTTTAAACAATTTTAAAATATCACTATATTTAGGCGAATAAACGAAAAATGTTCATTTCAGACTCTAAAAACGTAGAAATCGTCTTTCAAGTTGAAATACGCCTTGTAAACGAAAAATGTTTATTTCAGACTCTAATAACGTAGAAATCGTGTTTCAAGTTGAAATACGCCTTGGGACCATATCTCACCTAAAGTAAATGGTAGAATCAAACTTTAACCAAACGTAATGTTTGTACCTAGGGTAAAGTTAAAAAGTTTAAACAATTTGAAAATATCACTATATTTAGGCGAGTAAACGAAAAATGTTCTTCTCAGACTCTAAAACCGCAGAAATCGTGTTTCAAGTTGAAATACGCCTTGTAAACGAAAAATGTTCATTTCAGACTCTAAAAACGTAGAAATCGTCTTTCAAGTTGAAATACGCCTTGTAAACGAAAAATGTTTATTTCAGACTCTAATAACGTAGAAATCGTGTTTCAAGTTGAAATACGCCTTGGGACCATATCTCACCTAAAGTAAATGGTAGAATCAAACTTTAACCAAACGTAATGTTTGTACCTAGGGTAAAGTTAAAAAGTTTAAACAATTTGAAAATATCACTATATTTAGGCGAGTAAACGAAAAATGTTCGTCTCAGACTCTAAAACCGCAGAAATCGTGTTTCAAGTTGAAATACGCCTTGGTACCATATCTCACCTAAAGTAAATGGTAGAATCAAACTTTAACCAAACGTAATGTTTGTACTTAGGGTAAAGTTAAAAAGTTTAAACAATTTTAAAATATCACTATATTTAGGCGAGTAAACGAAAAATGTTCATTTCAGACTCTAAAAACGTAGAAATCGTCTTTCAAGTTGAAATACGCCTTGTAAACGAAAAATGTTTATTTCAGACTCTAAAACCGCAGAAATCGTGTTTCAAGTTGAAATACGCCTTGGTACCATATCTCACCTAAAGTAAATGGTAGAATCAAACTTTAACCAAACGTAATGTTTGTACTTAGGGTAAAGTTAAAAAGTTTAAACAATTTTAAAATATCACTATATTTAGGCGAGTAAACGAAAAATGTTCATTTCAGACTCTAAAAACGTAGAAATCGTCTTTCAAGTTGAAATACGCCTTGGTACCATATCTCACCTAAAGTAAATGGTAGAATCAAACTTTAACCAAACGTAATGTTTGTACTTAGGGTAAAGTTAAAAAGTTTAAACAATTTTAAAATATCACTATATTTAGGCGAGTAAACGAAAAATGTTCATTTCAGACTCTAAAAACGTAGAAATCGTGTTTCAAGTTGAAATACGCCTTGTAAACGAAAAATGTTTATTTCAGACTCTTAAACCGCAGAAATCGTGTTTCAAGTTGAAATACGCCTTGGTACCATATCTCACCTAAAGTAAATGGTAGAATCAAACTTTAACCAAACGTAATGTTTGTACCTAGTATAAAGTTAAAAAGTTTAAACAATTTTAAAATATCACTATATTTAGGCGAGTAAACGAAAAATGTTCATTTCAGACTCTAAAAACGTAGAAATCGTCTTTCAAGTTGAAATACGCCTTGTAAACGAAAAATGTTTATTTCAGACTCTAATAACGTAGAAATCGTGTTTCAAGTTGAAATACGCCTTGGGACCATATCTCACCTAAAGTAAATGGTAGAATAAAACTTTAACCAAACGTAATGTTTGTACCTAGGGTAAAGTTAAAAAGTTTAAACAATTTGAAAATATCACTATATTTAGGCGAGTAAACGAAAAATGTTCGTCTCAGACTCTAAAACCGCAGAAATCGTGTTTCAAGTTGAAATACGCCTTGTAAACGAAAAATGTTCATTTCAGACTCTAAAAACGTAGAAATCGTCTTTCAAGTTGAAATACGCCTTGTAAACGAAAAATGTTTATTTCAGACTCTAATAACGTAGAAATCGTCTTTCAAGTTGAAATACGCCTTGTAAACGAAAAATGTTTATTTCAGACTCTAATAACGTAGAAATCGTGTTTCAAGTTGAAATACGCCTTGGGACCATATCTCACCTAAAGTAAATGGTAGAATCAAACTTTAACCAAACGTAATGTTTGTGCTTAGGGTAAAGTTAAAAAGTTTAAACAATTTTAAAATATCACTATATTTAGGCGAGTAAACGAAAAATGTTCATTTCAGACTCTAAAAACGTAGAAATCGTCTTTCAAGTTGAAATACGCCTTGTAAACGAAAAATGTT
>CANDYQ010000065.1:0-47471 GCA_947425015.1 Pterostichus niger
AATCATTATGAATATATTTGTAATATAATTTAATCTTAATTAATTAAAATTTTATACTTACGTTTTAAATTTAAATTAATGAGATAGATTTGATTGGATTTTCGATTAAATGACACTGATAATAAAAAATTTATGAAACAACAATATTCGCAAAATGTGGATGTGATAATAATTAAATTCCAATATTCAACTTTGTTTATTTACTACTGTAATACTTTTATATTTCATTATTTTTTATTTTTCGATAAAAACCTTGTTGATGATGAGCCCGGATTCAAGTACTCCACTTACCCTGTGTTCCTGTGTATAAGTATTCAATGATATTAACGAATATCAAGTTCAACGTTCCAATTCACTCACGTACATTTTAATAGTTTCTTATATTTTCTCAATAATACTTGTGTACTTGAGAATATTAGTTACATATCACGCGAAATTTTAGTTACTTAACATTAACATGAAGAGCTGAACGGGCGAAATTCTTTAGATGCTACAATGCAAAATTTATGTTTAGTAAAATTGATTTTTTTTACGACCTCTAACATAACTTTATTATAAACATTATATATAAAAAGTTAAAAAAAATTAAGGATCATTATATTTTGTTATTGAAATTAGGTAAAATTTTATAATTTGCAAAAGAAACCAGGAACCTTTTCAAATGGAATTGACACATTATGCATTTTTTAGATATAAAACAATTGCCGAATCAATTAATTTTCCACACGTAGGCCCTTCAAAATACCGCTAATTTGATGCCAAACATAATAAGTTTTGAAACATTTTAATAATAACTATTGCCAATACGAATTCTTATCTGCACGCAATTTCGTCAAATGAACTTTTATTTAAAAATTTTTACTTCGTTCCCCAGTTTCCCGTTACCAAAAATTGGTAACAATGAAGAGTCGCTATTTTATACCTCACCTTCACAGCTCAAATTATTACAATTTGAATTACATTTTTTACAATATGTGTGGACAGCCAACATCTAATGATAACAGACTTCACTGAATAGAAATGAAATTTGAATTTGATACTTTCATTTTTGTTGATGAATTTTTTTAAGTGGATGTTATAAATTAACAGACTAGATACAGAATACGTTCTTTAATAGTAGGATATTAATTTTGCATCTCTTTATAGGACATGGCCATCCCGTATATAATGAACAATTAAATAACATATTTGGAGGGAATCAACAAATTCCACATCTATCAGCAAGAACTAAAACTCCAGTAGCGACAACTTTACCTTCAGTTGTGATAACCAAACCTCCAGTTGTGACAAACAAACCTCCAGTGGTGACAACTAAACCTCCAGTGGTGACAACCAAACCTCCAGTAATGACGACCAAACCTCCAGTGGTGACAACCATACCTCCAGTGGTGACAACCAAACCTCCAGTGGTGACAACCAAACCTCCAGTGATAACAACCAAACCGCCAGTGGTGACAACCAAACCTCCAGTGATAACAACCAAACCTCCAGTGGTGACAACCAAACCCCCAGTGGTGACAACCAAACCTCCAGTGATAACAACCAAACCCCCAGTGGTGACAACCAAACCGCCAGTGGTGACAACCAAACCTCCAGTGGTGACAACCAAACCGCCAGTGGTGACAACCAAACCTCCAGTGATAACAACCAAACCCCCAGTGGTGACAACCAAACCGCCAGTGGTGACAACCAAACCTCCAGTGGTGACAACCAAACCTCCAGTGGTGACAACCAAACCTCCAGTGATAACAACCAAACCCCCAGTGGTGACAACCAAACCGCCAGTGGTGACAACCAAACCTCCAGTGGTGACAACCAAACCTCCAGTGATAACAACCAAACCTCCAGTGGTGACAACCAAACCTCCAGTAATGACGACCAAACCTCCAGTGGTGACAACCATACCTCCAGTGGTGACAACCATACCTCCAGTGGTGACAACCAAACCTCCAGTGATAACAACCAAACCGCCAGTGGTGACAACCAAACCTCCAGTGATAACAACCAAACCTCCAGTGGTGACAACCAAACCCCCAGTGGTGACAACCAAACCTCCAGTGATAACAACCAAACCCCCAGTGGTGACAACCAAACCGCCAGTGGTGACAACCAAACCTCCAGTGGTGACAACCAAACCTCCAGTGATAACAACCAAACCTCCAGTGGTGACAACCAAACCTCCAGTGGTGACAACCAAACCTCCAGTAATGACGACCAAACCTCCAGTGGTGACAACCATACCTCCAGTGGTGACAACCAAACCTCCAGTGATAACAACCAAACCGCCAGTGGTGACAACCAAACCTCCAGTGATAACTACCAAACCTCCAGTGGTGACAACCAAATCCCCAGTGGTGACAACCAAACCTCCAGTGATAACAACCAAACCGCCAGTGGTGACAACCAAACCCCCAGTGGTGACAACCAAACCGCCAGTGGTGACAACCAAACCTCCAGTAGTGACAACCAAACCTCCAGTAGTGACAACCAAACCGCCAGTGGTGACAACCAAACCTCCAGTAGTGACAACCAAACCTCCAGTGATAACAACCAAACCTCCAGTGATAACAACCAAACCTCCAGTGGTGACAACCAAACCTCCAGTGATAACAACCAAACCCCCAGTGGTGACAACCAAACCGCCAGTGGTGACAACCAAACCTCCAGTGATAACAACCAAACCTCCAGTGGTGACAACCAAACCACCAGTGGTGACAACCAAACCACCAGTGGTGACAACCAAACCTCCAGTGGTGACAACCAAACCTCCAGTGGTGACAACCAAACCACCAGTGGTGACAACCAAACCACCAGTGGTGACAACCAAACCACCAGTGGTGACAACCAAACCTCCAGTGGTGACAACCAAACCTCCAGTGGTGACAACTAAACCACCAGGGTCAACTAAACCTCCAGTTCCACCGGCGACAACTGAAACACCAACAACTACTGAAGAACCTGACAGTGCGAATGTTGTACTTCCGTCAATATTATTAGTTCTATCATATGTAGCAATAACGCGAGCAATTTAGATATGTTGTATAAAAAATAAAAAACTTGATGTTATTTAGGATTTATACTGAAATAAAGTGACAGATGTTTATGGCGACCATAATTGTTTAGAGTTAAAACGTATCAAGAGGAGAGGTTAGCCTATTATAAAGAAAACATAATTTAGTTTAGAACATGTTTGTAATTTATTTTTTCTAAATCGCAAATTAATACATATTTAATTACTAAGAGTAAAAAATAATTTTAAAACGTAAAAGTTTATTTGAATTTTCTAAGCTGAGATAATTTTTTTTTAAACAGGATATGTCTTCTAAAACGAAACAAATGAGATATTTTAACGAAAACGACATGACGGCCGGTACGTGTGAAAACTATTGCAACAAAATCACCGCATAAAGAATACAAATTATATGACCTTTTATTTATGGATATGATATTTTTCACTTATTTGACAAATGAGTTAACTGTAATTTTATTATCAGTCTTGATAACAAAGCTCTAAATTGAGTATCAGTACATTCAAATGGTTAATATATATTTTTTAATATATAAGTATAAAAACGTATTCAGATATATACTACTAAAGTGAAATATTACTATTATGCCTTAACCTTATCCCATATATTTGCGTACACAGTACTAAAATGTAAAAACATAATACTCGTAGTTTAGCATCTCTGCATCTGTTTTAAAATTTATATTACTGTTGTTTTATTTTTATGTTGTCTTTGTCTAACTGACAGTTAATTTTGAGATTGAGTTTACGTCGTTATTTACAGAATTGATAACAATATTTTAAATGAATCTTTAATATTTATGAATTTTTCATAAAGTATTACGGTCTTGCATAAAATGGCTGTTAAATACCATCTAGTTCGAAATTTTGGTTAGGTTTACACAAATCAATAAAGGGAACCTCAAACTGAATGGTATAGATCAGGAAATCGTACTAGCAGTAATCAAACCTTCGACAAAGATAATATTACAACTTATTTATATTTCTTTCTAAAATAACTGATAGCAATGCATATTTTTAATTATTTGCCACGAAAGTTATTTAAATTTGATATATTTTTCTAAATGTTAAAGATCATATACATAGGTGACTACAATTATATGTGAGCTCCATTGACTGAAATTCATATTTTTTAAAATCTTATTTACATCACAAAATTTTTATATAAATGTATATAAAATAAAATGATAAATAGAGCTTATGAAATTAATTTATTGGTGACATCCTGACATCAAATTTAAATTCAGTTATAAAATATTTTGCAATAAAAACCCGAATTTGTTGCAAAATTTAGTTTATTTAAAATATTTTTGCGAAGTGCCTATAGCTATTGGAATGTTTGATATTAATTTGTTATAATTAAATATTTTATTGTTGTACTACTTTACTTATAATAGTAATATCTTCGAAAAACCGCATTTAAGAGCAGTTTCTTCAAGTAGAGGAAAGGTCTTGAGTTATCTATATTGTCATAATATTAGCATTCTTTATGATTATTTCAATCGGTATATCTTCCAGCATTGAAAATGAAAACATGAATTCGATTCCCGAAGGCAATAATTGATTTCCACTACTTTAAAATTACATATGTGCCTCTCACTTCACTAACATATTTGGAGAGCATGATTTGACGGCTAGTATCCGTAGTTTACGCCTAGAATTATTAATATTGACACAAAGCCACAGTCATTATTTTTTATTATTGTTCATTTCAAAATTTAAGGCAAATACTAAATTGGTTCAGTTTTTTACAGAATGAAACATTTAATTTGAACATATTTTGGAAAACAATTGATAATCGCTTAACTATTATTTTTGATACTGTAACGTTTCCTTATAGGAAACCAAACAATTTATAATTCGGATTCGGTGAAGTTTATTCTTAAATAAAACACGAACAATGATGATACTAACAAAATATTTATTTAAAACCAAAATAATGTAGTACAAGTACGAAGACATATATTTATTTACAACACTTATTTATATTCACATTAATGTATTAAGCAACGACTTGCACTATTCACACTTCAATACAGAATGTCTCTTCCTGCCCAAATTCTCCCTTATACACTGAATCATATTATTTGCTCAGACTTTCTCCAGATAAATCAAGAGGTCTAGAGCTATTATTTGTGATTAAAAATATTGGTAATATTCAGCATTATATTATTTCACGATAATAGTCTTATGAAACATCATACTTTATTGGTGCAGTCATTTATAAAATTAGTTTTTTTGTCGATTAAAATAGGTAATAAAAGTCATAGTGACATCTGCACTAGCACTATCGGAATTGTAACTCATTAGCTGTACGTATAGAGTTGATTAATCTTGATATTTTATTGTTTTCTTACAATTTGTCGAGTTATCATAATTTTATAACTAGGGTGCTACTTTGTGCAATAAATGAGTAAATAATTTTAATCTGTTTGTAATCAGATATAAATGAAGGTAGATATACTCGTACATTTATTTTTATTAATTTATCTTTTATTTGATCAAATTGACTAACACAATAAAACACATATGAGTAAATGAATTGGTATCTATATATTCTCCTGATGCATATGAGATAAAACAATAAATTCTATATGTTATATTAAAGTTATGAATGAAATAAATAAATTAGAAGGAAATGTCTAGTCCCCAATTAATTATTATAATTTTGTAAAATGATATATTTTCCAGTTGATTTGCACTGAAATGTTTTCAATAGAAAATTTTATGACAACTGGATGCTACTATAATACTCGTATAGATGGCTTGATAATTTAGGTGACTATTTATTGAAATTTTCTCAGTGGGAAACTAAAACATGATATTATCTTGTAGGATGACAAAAATGCAAAAAATAGAACATAGTTGGCAAAAAAAATCGCCAATTATCAAATATAGCGAATTGGTAAACAATTGACGCCAAAATAAAACTATTTTGGCGTAACTTGCTTCACTCTATCTTGATCTTTTTACAATCAATATTAAAATGCATACTGAGCAAATACATATATAATAAAAATAATTGACGCCAAAATAGTAGCACTTTGCGACCAATCTTAAACTGTCAAAATTTGCGCTAAATATTTTAATTTTAAAAATAAATGAATATATATGGAAAACTGATAAAACATTTAAATAAAGGGCACATCATGTATAAAATTACATAAACAATCATAACTGAGTAAAGACATAAATAATAAAATTAACAAAGTACGTATGATTTTTATTTTATTCGTCGTATCCGTTTATTTGAAACATTTTTCACCAAAATAAATATTTAAAGATATATTTAATGATATAATTGTCAATTTCTTTCACAAATTCAATAGACTTGTTTTAAATCGAGGATTACGTATAAAAAATCAATGTAGTTATTTGATTAATCATATTTGTATGAATGTATCAGAATATATTTGTTATCGATTTTACGTTTTATCTAATTTTTTACCGCGGTGGTAGATATTTAAAGTTATCTGCACTATATAAGGTCGTGCAATTAGTGCAAATATATAGTCTGTTTTGAGTTTGTCATTGTGGCAAAACAACATTGTCAAGATGACTACAATAACGAAACTTGTGATATTTTTGTGCTTCATAATTTACGCTGGTAAGTCAAAAATTATTTATTACCACTTAAATTTAATCATTATTAATATTTTGGTAAATATTTTAATCTTAATTAATTAAAACTTTATAGTAACGTTTTAAATTTAAATTAATAAGATAGATTTGTTTGGACTTTCGATTTATTGACACTGATAACCGAAATTAAAATTTTATAAAACTACAGTATTTAAAATATATAGATGTGATAATAATTAAAAGAGTACAAAGAAAAAGACGCTGACCTGCAAGTTATTCCATTGGCCATTTGGTTCATTTAAATCAATTTGGTTAATTTAGACAACATGACTAAATGAACTAAACTAAATATACTAATGCACTTATTGGACTGTATTACGAGTACTTTAAGCTAAAGTCGAATCAGTAAATATAGTACTAATAATTTTATTCAACTAAAATTTTATAATTTATAAAAGAAAATAGGTATATATTTTTTCAAATGGAATTGACACAATATAAATTTATTTTTATACAAAAATTTTCTACACGTGAGCCCTTCAAAATATCGTTCATTTGATACCAAACATGATAGGTTTCGGATCATTTTCACTGTAACAATTTCCGATCGAATTTTTTTCGTTTCTGCACGGAATTCCTTCAAAAGAACTTTTTTAAAATTCTTTCCTTTATTCCTCAATTTTCTATTACCAAATTTCTTAACAATTAACTGTCGTCACTTTGTTCTTCACCTTCTAATCATTCTATGCCCAAATTATAGACATTCAAGTTGACGTTTTTGTTTTTAACTTTTAAATAAAAATCTATACGTAATTAACAGTTCAGTACTTCTGTCTTTTCTCCTCTGATAATTAAATTAATTTTTAAAGTTTTTCTCGACTTGCCCAGACATTTAGATAATTGTATAAAAACCTTTGTAATGTCATAAGTATCATCTTTCAGACGTCAGTCATTTTGAAAGCATCAATTTCACTTACATAGCAGCGTATGCAATCCTTAAAAAAGGATCATAATCAAACCGTTTAAACTGTAGGTCTGCGAACTCTTTTTACGATAGTTTAAAAATCCCGCAGTATAGGATAATGATATTTTTATCTAATGACGCAACTACACTGAATAAGAAATGAAATTTTAAAGTGATATATACAGAGTGATCACTCGCTCAGCCGGTCATATGACTTTAACATGGGAAATCAGTTTTTTTGCAATTTCCTGCTTCCCCAATTATTTTAAGCAAAAACGCGTCAAATAAAAGTTTTAAGACATCAAATTCTGCATCAAAATCAATAAACAAAATTACTTTTACGTGCTTTGTAACGACAGAAATTAAATATGAAAATGTCGTAAATGATGTTAAAAATATTGATAGCCATGGAATTGAAAAAAAAAAATAAATGCTCGACGTTTTATCTGTCAAAACATCAACGTTTGACGTTGTGGCAGATAAAATGTCAAAGTTTGACGTTAGAGAGTCACCAACCTGTTTATATTTTATTCCTTACAAATTTTAATTGGCATTAAATTAACAGACCAATTACAGAATACGTTCCTTAATAGTAGTATATTAATTTTGCATCCTTTTATAGGACATGGCCAACCCGTATATAATGAACAATTAAATAACATACTTGGAGACAAACAACCCAGGTTAATTGATTCATCAAAGGACACAGCAGGCCCACCAGTCCCAACGGTCCCAACAGTCCCAACAGTCCCAACAGTCCCAACAGTCCCAACAGTCCCAACAGTGCCAACGGTCCCAACAGTCCCAACAGTCCCAACAGTCCCAACAGTCCCAACTGTACCAACGGTCCCAACAGTCCCAACAGTCCCAACAGTCCCAACAGTCCCAACAGTGCCAACAGTCCCAACAGTGCCAACGGTCCCAACGGTCCCAACAGTCCCAACAGTCCCAACAGTCCCAACAGTCCCAACTGTACCAACGGTCCCAACAGTCCCAACAGTCCCAACAGTCCCAACAGTCCCAACAGTGCCAACAGTCCCAACAGTGCCAACGGTCCCAACGGTCCCAACAGTCCCAACAGTCCCAACAGTCCCAACTGTACCAACGGTCCCAACAGTCCCAACAGTCCCAACAGTCCCAACAGTGCCAACAGTCCCAACAGTCCCAACAGTCCCAACAGTCCCAACTGTACCAACGGTCCCAACAGTCCCAACAGTCCCAACAGTCCCAACAGTGCCAACAGTCCCAACTGTACCAACGGTCCCAACAGTCCCAACAGTCCCAACAGTCCCAACAGTGCCAACAGTGCCAACAGTCCCAACTGTACCAACGGTCCCAACAGTCCCAACAGTCCCAACAGTCCCAACAGTCCCAACAGTCCCAACAGTGCCAACAGTGCCAACAGTCCCAACAGTGCCAACGGTCCCAACGGTCCCAACAGTCCCAACAGTCCCAACAGTCCCAACAGTGCCAACAGTCCCAACAGTCCCAACAGTCCCAACAGTCCCAACAGTGCCAACAGTCCCAACTGTACCAACGGTCCCAACAGTCCCAACAGTCCCAACAGTCCCAACAGTGCCAACGGTCCCAACAGTCCCAACAGTCCCAACAGTGCCAACGGTCCCAACGGTCCCAACAGTCCCAACAGGCTCAACAGGTTCAACAGGCTCAACAGGCTCAACAGGCTCAACAGGCTCAACAGGCTCAACAGGCTCAACAGGCTCAACAGGCTCAACAGGCTCAACAGGCTCAACAGGCTCAACAGGCTCAACAGGCTCAACAGGCTCAACAGGCCCAACAGGCCCAACAGGCCCAACAGGCCCAACAGTCCCAACAGGCCCAACAGACCCAACAGGCCCAACAGTCCCAACAGGACCAACTGATCCACCAAAAACAACAAAACCTCCGGCGACAACTGAAACACCAACAACTACTGAAGAACCTGACAGTGCGAATGTTGTACTTCCATCAATATTATTAGTTCTGTCATATGTAGCAATAACGAGAGCAATTTAAAAAAATAATTTAAGATTTATATGGAAATAAAGGGACAGATGTTTAAGGTAATCATAATAGTTTAGAGTGAAAACGCGGCAATGGGAAAATTTAGTCTATTATAAAGAAAATATTTTTGTAATTACTTTATTTTAAATATCAATATTTAATTCTTAACAGTAAATAACAAATTTAAAACACAAAAGTTTTCTTTTATTTTCTAAACCGAGATAAACCTTTTAAAACAGGCTAAATATTGTTAAAGATGAGATAGTAGAACGTAAATATTATGTCAGGGTGCTAAAATAAAACTGTAAAAATAGGTTAACATAACAACTATAATTACCCCGAATAGTATTACAGTCACACGCTTAAAAATAGTTTCCTGTTGGTCCGGCTGTAGTGCCCTGAAAAGAAAGAAACTACCATGAGCTCAAGCACTCCACGCGGCCTCGCTACCACACACAACTCTCATTTATTCGTCCATATGCACACAGCATATTAGGATCATACCAGGACGAACATAGAACCTCTCGCTCCGCGCACACAGCTTGGAGTAGGAGAGCCGCACACCACGATTAACAACCGGGTGGCACAGGCACCGGATAACACAAAGTACATCACGGGCCTCAGAACATCGTTTAACGCACACAGCATGATTACGCGAACCTCGATAACACACAGTACATCAAGAACTTGCCATCTTACACGAGCGGCTTAACACAAGGCTTCAGGTGAAAGAGTTAAAAGCCGAGCTGAAACTCTAAACACCACCTCACCACTCAAGATACAAGCGAAAGCTGGGCTCCTGAACTCAAGCAGGGCACCGTTGGCACCAGGCCGGTAACTGGTGCGTCGTTGGGCGAACTCGGCTGCCTACCCCCCGCACACAGCAAGTTAACAGGTCGGCGTCACCATAAAGGAATAGGGATTTAGTGTTAGGATATCACATCAACATACTCAACAATTGCGCTCACACGCTCACACTCTTACATACTCACAGGCTAACACGCTCAGTGAAACTCACCGTAACCGCCTCCAACGTAGTTCACTACACAATACTACAAATCTAAACACAACTGTTCAAAACAACGGCTAGGAACAAACTGAAAAAAGAATTACACCTAACGTAAATCGAAGACTACATAACCGTCTGCTGGTGATGATTTAAGCCTAATTAATCTAGCCAAAATTAATAATAAAATAGTTATTTAATACCTTACAGAGCATAATCGCTGACAATATACTAAAACGAGACAAATGAGCGATTTTCAATAAAACTACGGGACGAGTGGTAAAAGAATGAGACTGTTCTGTTCAAAGAGTTCCGTATGGTCACTGTACAGATGATGTTTGATACGTAAAAAAGTATCGCAACGAAATCGCCGCACATATTATAAATAAAAAAAATATATCATCACTTCTTTTACCCATTACTGAGTGTGGCACTCTACCTAAGCAGATATCGGTATGTGATACATTTTTTCGCGTGAAGTGCGG
Organism: Pterostichus niger; assembly: GCA_947425015.1. Lineage (NCBI taxonomy): Eukaryota > Metazoa > Arthropoda > Insecta > Coleoptera > Carabidae > Pterostichus > Pterostichus niger. The sequence goes on from CANDYQ010000065.1 coordinate 11,070, forward strand.
TTACAAGCCGTTAAATCACGGCCCTCAAAGATATTAGTGAAGAAGGAGCCACAGAGGTAGATTTAAATTGGTGAAAATTGTTTGTCGCCTGTGAGGATCGAACCAGGGATCTCAAGATCCACAGGCCGACTCGATACCACTGAGCCACCTACTCCATTATATAAACTACCCCTTTATATAAACTTTTATTTTTTGATACGATATATTTCACTTATTTGACATATAAGCTATCTGGTATTTTATTATTGATAACAAAACCCTAAATTTACTTAGTACATTCAAATGATAAATATATATCGTTCAATATATAAAGTAAGTATAAATCAGAAGCATATCCAGATAAATACTACTAAAATGAAATATTACTATGATGCCTTTATCTTATTTCACATACGAACGTATCATTGCAGGGTGTAGGCCATATTTCATCTTGATTGTGATTGGTTAACAGAAGATCAAAACGACCACAAGTTTACGCAATACGAAAAATATAATAGTTTAGTATCTCTGCATCATTTATTTCTTGTTTGTGTCAAATGTTGTTATTTTGAAGTTTATTGAAAGAAATCTATTTATATGTTCATTTATTCAAATTTTTTGTAGGTTAAACTTATTTTAAAAATCTCAAAAAATTAATTTATTACTTTTTTTGTGATTTTAAACCAGATATCGGGTGGAGACCGACAAAATTCGAACTTACCCAAAATAATGGACACCCTAATATATATTGAATTTCATTTAATTAATATCTCGTGAACTATTCACATTTATATAATGAAATTTTAACACAGTCATGGCTCACTATTCTCTTTCCGATTTGGTGTATATTAAAGTGCCCGCCATTTTACTTTTTAATAATGTAACATATGAATTATTTTACATGATTGTAAAGCAAATTTGATGCACTTTTCAAATTTGTAAAAAAATATAGTATGTTCCATTTGAAATTTCAAAGTTGATATTAATTACTAATAAACCGGAAATGATATCATGAATGTACATCCGTCATCAACTAGCTTACATGTTGCTGTATAAATCATGTTATATGAAAGAAATTGCTAAGTTGATAAATAAGTGAGATATTTGCTGGGTCTATTAAAATATAACACCCTGTATATACCGGGTGTAACACGAAAAGTGAAACATAGGCGTTCAACATGGCAAATCAGTTTTTCCGTGCGCATTGCTTCCCTAATTATTTTAGGAAAAAATGTTTCAAATAAATAAAGCATAAAATTCTACATCCGAATCAATAAACAAAATTCATTTTGATTACTTCATAACTGCAGAAATTAAATTTGAAAATTTAAGAATAATAAAATAATAAACTCGATAAAATATTTAAGGTAGGTTGTTATTTAACAAATTAATTAATGTAACATAAATTTAATTCAATAAAAACATCAACAAACTAAATATTCTTAAATTGTTAAATTAGATGTTCAAATAGTCCACCGTTTTGAGCTAAACAATAACCTAATCTGTGGTAGAAGCTATCTCGAGTGTTCTTTAATTGTCGATTATTTATTTTCTGGCATTCTTGTAATATAGCATTTTTAAGTTCTTCTAAATTCTGGTATCTTTTTTTATAAACATAAGATTTTCAATGGCCCCATAAAAAAAAATCGCACGGATTTAAATCTGGCGACCGTGCTGGCCAGTTAACTGGTCCATTTCGTCCTATCCAGCTTTCAGGAAATACATGGTTTAGATATTCCACAACTTCTCTAGTGCTATGTGCAGGGCAGCCATCATGCTGGAACCACACATTTTCTTTGTTTGTTTCAACAATTTGTGGTCCAACAGCATTAATTAATAAATTCAAATATGATGCTGAATTTATTCGTTGGATGAAGAATGGGCCAATGATTTTATCACCAAAAATTCCTGATGCCCACACATTGACAGAATGACTATATTGTGTCCTCGATTCTACAATATTATGTTGATTATTTTGTGACCAGTACCGATAATTATGACAGTTTGGTTCGCCATTCATGGTAAATGTGCATTCATCTGTGAATAAAATACTACTTAAAAATTCTCTATTACAATTTGATTTATCCATCATTATTTCACAGAATGAGGCACGCAGTTTAAAATCTCGTTCCAAAATATTTTGGTGGTTTTGAAATTTAAAAGGAATGTATTTATGTTTTTTGAGAATTTATATTTAGTTCTCTGGAAATTTCCCGCACACTCATTGTTGGCTCCAGTTCTATTAAAGCAAGAATATTTTCTTCATTGTTAAAAATTCTTTCATTTATTTCTTTCTTGAAATTTAGTGTTCCTGTCTTTTCAAACTTTACTATAAACCTCTGAATAGTTGCCGTACTAGGAATATCATGATGCTGCCAAATAGCGCTAATATAGTCACGAATTAGTCGTAAACTATGGCCAGAATAATGCCATTTAATTATTTGCAGCTTTTCTTCATCTGAATAATTATTCATTTTTGATAATAATAAACCGTAATATTGATTTAATATCACAGTTGGTCAAAATAAATACTAATAATTTGACGTATAAAACGTTACGCATTTGTTCATCTCTTGTTTTTAATTCCATGGCTATTACTATTAAATTGAAATTACGTGAATTTTCAAATTTAATTTCTGCAGTTAGTCAAAATGAATTTTGTTTATTGATTCGGATGTAGAATTTTATACTTTACAACATTTATTTAAAACATTTTTTCCTAAAATAATTAGGGAAGCAATGCGCACGGACAAACTAATTTGCCATGTTAAACGCCTATGTTTCACTTTTCGTGTTACACCCTACATATATATAAGTTAGGAAACGGTGTTCCCACAGAAACCGCTGACTCTCCAGCAATACGATTCCATAATAGTGTAATATCATATCTTAGAATCATGTAACATCCTGGGTAGGATCGTGTAAGACTGAACTCAGTCAGATTCTCACTCCAGTACGATCAACACATACTTGTAACAAATCTGTATCTAACTTTTGACTTCTGAAGCTAAAAAATATCTAATGTTGTAAAACACTCAAAATAAAATTTTTTAAAAACATTTATTGCAATACAATAAATCTAACTGGCGCAGTCGCATCGGATATCGCAAACGAAACATAAAAATTTCGGTTCGTTTCAACGATTTATTGCGAAGAATCAACGTAAAATCAGTGCATCGCGTCACACGAAGAGAACAACGAAGCCCTGCTGAACACAGAGCCGAGCCGTAGAAGATTCATCCTGTCCTGTTCCTCCATCGTGGAAGAAGCCGTACAGAACCAATGAAGAACACACTGATTTTCCTGTAAGTAGTGCACATATGACATCTAGAGATAATCGAGCGAATATCGAATTAGTATCAGACGATAGCTCAGATACAGATTCAGTAAATTCCTCTGACTCACTAATTTACATTCCAAACACACTCCCAATCGATCAATCCCTTATCGATCAAATAAATAACCTAAACCTTGACGACATGGCTGTCCCAGAACTCAAACGCGAATATTTAGACATGATCCCCGAATTTCGAGGTGATGCTAAATTATTAAGTAGATTTATAGAAATTAGCGAAAAAATCGTAAATAAATTTTATGATACAACAGACGCAAATAATTTCCAAAACGAGTACTTAATGAGCAGTATTTTGACAAAAATAAAAGGAGAAGCCGCCGTCAACATTGCGAGTGTCACAATTACTAAATGGCTAGATTTAAAAACAGCCCTATTAAATACGTACGCGGACAAGCGCGATATTTACACGTTAAATTTCGAATTATGCGAATTAAAACAAAATCAAAATGAATCCCCATTTGATTATTACAACAGAGTTATACACTTATTAAATTTATCAACCTCTTATATAACTCTACATATAAAAGCGGAAGAACAACCTATTCTAATTGGCTATTTTAGAAATTTTGCGTTAAGAGTCATGTTGCGAGGACTTAGAGAGCCTCTAGGCACATTAATGAGAACCAAAGACCCAAAAGACCTAACCACCGCCCTGAACATGATGACAAACGACTTCCAAATTGACTCAGTCAATAAACAACAACACAAAAATACGTTCAAACCCAAACAAAACCTTCCCACACAAAATAACAAACCATTTCAACAAAGAAGTTACCCTCAACTAATGTACAAACCTAATCAAACACACTACACCCCTCAACCACCAAAATCATCAACAAATTAAACCAAACACTCCAAACGTTTTCAAACCTGATCCAAACAAAAAATTTGCGAAACCGATGCCCATGAGTGTCAGTACTAGACAATCATTCACACCAAGACCAAGCACAAGTAATTACCGTCCTCAACAATTCCAATCCCAACGAAAACCTGATTTTATTTCGGAAGAACTATTTAATACCGAAGTCGATGAATTACAAAATAACGAAATCGAAGAACAATACTGTGATGAAAACGCATAATATTACGTCACCGAACCAAATCCCGATAATGATGAAAATCATGATCAAGACGCTTTTTTTCAATAAAAAGCCTCGGAAACGAATTTGAAATTATGAATTTAACTCATAATTATAGCGAACTACCATTCATAATATATCCCGAACATAACTTAAAAGTTTTGATAGATACCGGAAGTACACGCTCATTTATTAACCCAAATATTGCACAGAAATATTATAAAAATAAAATTCAAAATGACACTTTTAAAATCACAACAGCTCACGGTACTTCAACTGAAAATTCTAGTATTATTTTACCTGCTTCAAACTTGTTTAACAACCCAGATAAATTATTAAAATACTATCTATTCGATTTCCACAATAACTTTGATGTTTTGCTTGGAATAGATAATTTAAAAATTTTAGAAACAAGTATTGATTTAAATAATGATAAAATTAAAACTCCTACTCAAGATATAAAAATTCATTATCATAAGATACTTCCAAAATCTCATTATATCAAAATTCCACCAAACTCGGAAAAAATAATTAAAATATTTGTTAACAACATAGAGACCGGAGAAGCATTTATACCAGAAACTAAAATAAATAATATAATTATTCCCGAAGGTTTAGCTAAAGTAGAAAATTACGAATTATTCTATCCTGCTATTAACACAACGGATAATGAACAAATTTTAGACACTGTAAATTGCGTAAAACTAGAAACACTAAATCATTTTGAAATTAATAATTTAAACTTTGACAAAACCCGCACTGAAAATAATTTAGATATAAATAAAATAAGAATTGATCATATGAATCAAGAAGAAAAATCTGAAATTATGAAATTATTAAAAGAATTCTCTACTATTTTACACGGCGATAATAAATCACTAACATTTACGAATGAAGTTAAACACTTTATCCGAACTAAAGACGAAATCCCCGTATATTCAAAAACCTATAGATATCCTGAAGTGCATAGGAAAGAAGTGCAAAATCAAATCTCAAAAATGCTTGATCAAAAAATAATCCGTCCCTCTCATTCTCCTTGGTCATCCCCAGTGTGGATCGTTCCCAAGAAGATTGACGCATCTGGCAAGAAAAAATGGAGAATAGTCATAGATTATAGAAAGTTAAATGAGAAAACGATCGATGACAAGTATCCGATACCAAATATAAACACTTTATTAGACAAACTTGGTAGATGTAATTATTTTTCGACCTTAGATCTCGCAGATATTCAAAAAACTGCTTTCAATACCGAAAATGGGCATTACGAATTCATGAGAATGCCATTTGGCTTGAAAAATGCCCCGGCAACTTTTCAACGCGTCATGGATAACGTACTTAGAAATTTAGTAAACGAAATTTGCTTAGTATACTTAGATGACGTCATAATTTTCAGCACAAGCCTCCAAGAGCATATTCAAAATTTAAGAACAGTTTTTGACCGTCTAAAGAAAGCGAACTTAAAAATACAGCTCGACAAATCGGAATTTTTACGTAAAGAGGTAGCATATCTCGGACATGTCGTGACCCCTAGCGGAGTTAAACCGAACCCGGATAAAATTCACGCGATCAAAAACTATCCTCTACCGAAAACACCGAAACAAATTAAAGCATTTCTAGGCCTACTAGGTTATTACCGAAAATTCATTAAAAATTTTGCCCAACTCACGAAACCCCTAACTAAATGTCTAAAGAAAGACGCAGAAATTAAACATAACGATTCAGAATATGTTAACTGTTTCAATACTTGCAAAAATCTTCTAATTAACGATCCCATACTCCAATATCCAGATTTTAACAAGCCTTTCAACTTAACCACAGACGCTAGCAATTACGCTATAGGCGCTATCCTGTCCCAAGGTAATATTGGTTCCGATCTTCCCATCGCCTACGCAAGTCGAACTCTAAATGACTCAGAACAAAACTACAGCACGATTGAAAAAGAATTACTCGCTGTTATGTGGGCTACGAAATATTTTAGACCATATTTGTTTGGCAGAAAATTTAAAATCATTACTGATCATAAACCATTGCAATATTTACATTCATTAAAAGAACCAAATTCTAAATTAATGCGTTGGAGACTCAAATTAGAAGAGTACGATTACGAAGTTATTCATAAAAAAGGAAAAAGGAAACAAAAACGCTGACGCTCTATCACGAATAGAATTAAACGTCAACACTGTAGACCCCGGTATGAAAAATCTTTTTGAATATGTAGAAACATTTAACGATACTTTTGATCCCAACAATGACACACAATCTATGATTGTTGAACCTGACGAAGATGCCCTAAATGATACTGACACAGACCAAACTATACATTCAAATCCAGAAAATCCTATCATAGGCATTACGATAACAGAATCTGCCGTAAACTATGGCAAAAATCAAATATTTATATCTCAAGTTAAACACTCTCCATGTACACCAAAAGTGCAAAAATTTCATTCTGACAAAATGAGAATTTTAGTGCAATTATCAGAAACAAATTTTGAAAAAGACACGGTAAAAATTATCAAAGAATTTGTTGTGCCTAAAGTAAAATATTATCTGTATTTCGAGCAACCCTTATACGAACAATTTAGCAACGTATTGCAAAAGTATTTCAAAAACTCTGAAATTAAATTTATTAAGTGTAATACTAAATTAATAGATGTAGAAGACCCAGATGAAATTTTACAAACAATTAAAAATAATCATGAAAGCAAAACAAATCACCGTGGCATTAATGAAGTGTATAATCAAATAAAAAAGAGATATTATTGGCCTAACCAACATAAAATTAATGAAACAAGAGAAGAACTCCCAGACATCCCTGAAACAGTTTATGTTCAAAACAAACAAAAAGTAAATAAAACGAAATTGCCTAAATTTAAGAAAGAAAAGATAAAAAAATTAAATAAACCCCTGAAAACAGCGGAAATAGAAACCAATCCCAATGACAAAAAGCAGCCTAAAATACACCTTTCCAATATAAGAAGACCCCGAAAAATTTCTAACAAAAATTCGGATATTCCAGGTCCCTCTACCTCTCATACTCCCACGGACTAAGTATGAAAGACATAACACATAATCCAGGACTACTGACAATAAATCTCGGGACCGCAAAACTCCAAAAATCCACACACACATTCATACACTATTACGACTTACAACCACTTTGGACACAATATGAAAATTTAAACAAACAATATGAAAACCTTAAACGAATCCTTAATAATGACAAGACAATTTCTCCCGAATTTGACAATAATAATAACATAATTGATTATATTCGTAATAACATTAACGAAAAAATTAATCATTTAACAAAACAAACAGAAAATCAACGAGTTAAAAGAGGCTTAATCAACAGCCTCGGAACAGTTATCAAATCAATAACAGGAAATTTAGATGCAGACGACGATAAACGTTATACACAAATTTTGAATCACTTAAAGGAGAATCAAAATAATTTAAATCACCAAATTAAATACCAATATTCCGTCAATCAACAAATGATAGACTATTTTAATAGGACTGTTGACACAATCAGAGAAAATGAAAATTTATTAAAATCAAAAATTGAACAACTACTCCACATTGTTGTCGGTGGAACTAGAGATCAAGATAAACTCTTTATAAAAGATATTTTTCATCAATTAAACACTTTATATACTATAACTTTTAATATTCTTCAAGATGTCGAAAATTCTTTGACGTTTTGAAAATTACACACTATACATCCAAGTATTATAAAGTCACACGATCTTCTCACAGAATTAAATAAAATTTCAAAATTTTATAATAATCAGTTACCAATTAATATAAATTCAGAAAATATTCTAGAACTAGAAAAAATGCTCTTTGTAAATTGCAAATTATCATCTAACAAAATTACGTATTTTATTGAAATTCCTATAAATTACGAAACGCAATTTGAGTTAATTCACCTAATCCCGATTCCTACTAAACACAATACTGAATATGTAACTGTTATCCCTAATCAAGAATACTTCTTAAGATCAAATGATGGACAAATTAAATCTCTATATGACGTATGTATCTACAATAAGGAAAACACATACCAGTGTCCCAACAAGATAAGTGAACTGACCGAAAACTCTTGCGAGAAGAACTTCATTTCACACAACAACATTGAAAATTGTCAATTTCTAAAATTAAATATCAGACAGAATCATATCGAATATTTGACTGACATCAACCAACATTTAATAATATTCCCCGATCACGAAGAAATTAAAATCAAATGTAAACAAGGCGACACTATAAAAACGCTCCAAGGAATATTCCTGGTAAAAGAAGACGATTGCCTGTTGGAATACAAGAACCAAAATTTATTATTTAAACACGGAACCTTTGGCAAACCAGTAGTAATCGAAAACTACAAATTTGACTTCAACAAATCACAAATTCCAAAAATGTCAATTAAACTAAACACCATCAACGAGCTGAAACCAATGAATAAACTCGAAGAATCCATTGACGACTATTTCTTCGACCAGCACGATGTCAACAATATCATCAATTATTCAACCCTAATACTCTATATAATTTTGATTACAGGTGCTATCATCCTGCTTGTAATCTTTTTAAAGAGAAAGTTCCACAGACGCTCGCTGACAAGACCGAAGTCCAGAGAAGGCATTGAACTTCAACCGAGAACTTCAGCCCCTACAACGGTCCACCAGCTCCCCGATGAAGCCCAATTCTAGCGAAGGAGGAGTTAGGAAACGGTGTTCCCACAGAAACCGCTGACTCTCCAGCAATACGATTCCATAATAGTGTAATATCATATCTTAGAATCATGTAACATCCTGGGTAGGATCGTGTAAGACTGAACTCAGTCAGATTCTCACTCCAGTACGATCAACACATACTTGTAACAAATCTGTATCTAACTTTTGACTTCTGAAGCTAAAAAATATCTAATGTTGTAAAACACTCAAAATAAAATTTTTTAAAAACATTTATTGCAATTCAATAAATCTAACTTATATATATATATATATATACCGGGTGGTGCTCGGTGAGTGCGAACATAGGAATTTAACATGGGATATTAGTTTTATGCAATTTCCTGCTCTCCTGTACATTTTACGGAAAAAACTGTAGAGGGAAGATTTGTTCAGAATTAAAAGTTACCCATGAAACTGTTTTTACATGTTTTATTAAGTTTTTGGTTTAGCCGTAACATTAAAAATAAATTTTGAAATTTCTGTTACTTTGTAGCAATAGCCATGACTTTTCTTTTATTTTTATGACAAATGCGTTAAATGTCAATTTTTGATGTTAATTTTGATTAAAGTTAATCTTATAATTTAAATTAAATCTTTGTGTAAGCTATAAAATGAATGTTTATTCAAACGAAGAACGTGTCTTCATTATTAAAAATTATTATGGAGGAAATAGTTATAGGAGGGTGCGGGATTTATTTTCAATTAAATATGAAGATAAACCAATTCCAAGTGTATCAACAATTTCAAAACTGGTTACAAAATTTGAGAGTACAGCTAGTGTAGCTGTGACCGATGGTAATGAAGGCAATAATAATAATAACAGAATACGTCATAACGAAGTGAATGAAGAATTGGTATTGGCTATGATATCTCAAAATTCAAGGTACAGCATAAGACATATTGCTTCTGAATGTGGTTTGCATCATTCAACAGTTCTGAGAATTTTAAAAACACATGGATATAAATCTTACAAATTTCAAACACATCAAGAACTTCTTTTGGCTGATTTTGAAACTAGAAGTACATTTTGTGAAATTATGCAAGAAAAGGCAAATCGGGACCAGCACTTTATTTCGTCGATTTGTTTTACAGATGAATGTACATTTACTTTAAATAATGAACCAAATGTTCAGAATACTCGTATGTGGACCACAGAAAATCATCATTTAACTGTGTGTACAGGTACCCAATATCCTGAGAAAATTAATATTTGGGTTGGAATTTTTAAGAACAGGATTATACCATTTGAAATTATGGGAAATTTAAATTCTGATATGTATTTAGAACTTCTGCAAAATCATATAGGTCCTGCATTGGATGAGGCAGCTGCAGTAGATGAGGATATTTGGTTCCAGCAGGATGGGTGCCCGGCTCATTATGGAATAAATGTGCGGGAATATTTAGATTTGGTTTTTCCTAATCGGTGGATTGGTCGTGGTGGTTTTAAATTCTGATATGTATTTAGAACTTCTGCAAAATCATATAGGTCCTGCATTGGATGAGGCAGCTGCAGTAGATGAGGATATTTGGTTCCAGCAGGATGGGTGCCCGGCTCATTATGGAATAAATGTGCGGGAATATTTAGATTTGGTTTTTCCTAATCGGTGGATTGGTCGTGGTGGTGGAATAAATTGGCCTGCAAGATCTCCGGACCTAGCTCCTTGCGATTTTTTTTTGTGGGGGCATCTTAAAAGTAAAATTTACTCTAAACACTACGAAAATTTAGATTTACTAAGACAAGCTATATTCGAAGAATGTGATAATATTACTGACAGGCAATTAGCCAATGTTAGAACTTCGTTTTACAATAGACTTGGTTATTGTCTTGCTGAAAATGGTGGCTTGTTTGAACATTTATTGTAATTTCTTTATTTTTTTATGTAGGTATATTAAATAATATTGTTACAATTATTACTTATTATTTCACATTAAATTATTGTAATTTAAAATTTAAAAAAAAAATTGAAATTGTTGATAAACTTGAAACTGATTTACTATTAAATATGAAAATAAAACTTTGTTCAAAGAATAAAAAATGTGATTTTTTTGATTTAATTTAAATTATAAGATTAACTTTAATAAACATCAAAAATTGACATTTAACGCATTTGTCATAAAAATAAAAGAAAAGTCATGGCTATTACTACAAAGTAACAGAAATTTCGAAATTTATTTTTAATGTTACGGCTAAACCAAAAACTTAATAAAACATGTAAAAACAGTTTCATGGGTAACTTTTAATTCTGAACAAATCTTCCCTCTACAGTTTTTTCCGTAAAATGTACAGGAGAGCAGGAAATTGCATAAAACTAATATCCCATGTTAAATTCCTATGTTCGCACTCACCGAGCACCACCCGGTATATATATATATATATATATATATATAGTAATGTTACAATTTCGGGTTCGGTGAAGGTTATTATTAAATAAAACACGAGTAATGAAAACACTAACAAAATATTTATTGAAAACGAAAATAATGTAGTACAACTACTAAGGCATATATTTATATACAACACGTATTTATATTCACATTAAAGCATATAGCAACGACTTGCACTGTTCCCACTTCAAATACAGAATGCCTGTTGCCGGCCGTAACTCTCCCTTATATACTAGAACATGATATTCCAGTATATACGAGAGCTTCTGGAATACTGTACAAGCATAACGCAAAACGAACAGGTTCGGACTTGTCTCTGTATTGCGTATGAGACAGCGCTGAACGCGCAACAGACGTGTCGACTGTTTCAGAGGGACCAGGGTCGTACTCGCTACATTGCCCCCTCCTTTAGGATGTTTTGTCCGAAAACTTTTCTGCGGCATGCCAGGATCTCAATTCCGGTATATTGGAAAACAGTTTCCAGCATGTTTCTTACAATTCTCCAGCTTAATTAATCAAGGCCACAGCCTAGTTTTGGTACAGCTAGTTTTAAAATATCCTGATCGAGCAGCACACCTCGTAGATCACATAGGGCGTCCCAGATGGCGCGATAAGTTGGTTTCTCGTGGGACAGATGTTTGGTAACTAGGGAAAAAATGCTTCTGTTTCGGGTCGACTGTTTGCCGGCTGTCTGTAGCACTGTGCCGACACATGGATGTTGTTGCCGTAATTTTTCAAGTTGACCGAACTTTTTCTTAAAAACCACGGCGATTCTTCGAGACATCTGTAGATCTTGTGCCAAACAATGCGCCAATAAATATTCTGTAAGCACTTTAAATAGGTCTCCCTGTTGTTCTTTGGTCACACCATTTCGTACTTTGTGACCCGTAGGCCATGAACTCGTCATAGGTGGTTTCCGTTCGTCAAGGTCGAGCTTAATTGGAGTCGCCATCGTTGTTGTCACCGGCGAAAGGAGCCAATCGATTGAAATGAATCACTCTTGGTTTTCCTCCAGTCCTTTTCCGGATTCGATAGATGACGTCATTTATTCGCGTCAGTACCTCGTAGGGACCTTCCCAGGAGTTCTGTAGCTTTGGGTACATTCCACGGCGACGCTGTGGGTTGTATAGCCAAACCAAATCCCCGGCTTGATATCCACCATTCTCAGCCTTGACATCATATAGGTCTTTCATCCTGTCACTAGTACTCTGGATGTTGGAGCGTAGTTACTCATTGATATCGTTCATCTTCTTCCGAATTTCGGTGACGAAATCTTCGCCAGCTAAATTTTCACCTGGCTTGCTGTCGAACTTCAAGTCGCAGGGTAATCGCAGTTCATGACCAAAGACGATGCTAGCCGGAGTCTGTCCTGTTGTTTCATGGACGGATGATCGATAAGCTAACAGGAACATTAGTAGGTGACAATCCCAGTCTCTTTGGTGGCCGGAGACAACCTTGGAGAGGTGTGTATTGATGGTTCTGTTCATGCGTTCGACCATACCATCTGACTGTGGACGTAGAGCAGTTGTCCTTGTTTTGCGAATGTTCAATAGCTCGCAGATCGCTTGGAACAGAGACGACTCGAAGTTTTTACCTTGGTCGGCATGTAATTTCAACGGCACCCCGAATCGGCAGATCCACTAGTTAACAAGTTCTTCTGCTACTGCAGTGGCTTCTTGATTTGGCAAGGCATAAGCTTCAACCCACTTGCTAAAGTAGTCCATGACCACTATGATGTATTTATTTCCCTTGTCGGATTCTGGAAATGGACCGGAACGTCTATTGCGATTCTTTCAAACGGGCTCGCAACATTGTATTGACGCATTGAGGCTCTCCGACGTCTCTGCGGTCCGTTGCTTGCGGCGCAAACTACGCACTTCTTGTACCACTTCTTTACGTCCTTTCGACAATTAACCCAGTAAAATCGCTCACGTAACTTCTGTACTGTCCTCGTTACTCCTAAGTGTTCTCCAGAAGTTCTATAATCAATCTCCTTTAGTACCTCCGGTACTCTTTTCCTGGGGATTATGATCTGCATCTTTTGCTCCGTAGCCTCAGGACCTTCCAGGATAAGTTTTAGTAGTCCATCTTCTATAACAATGGATTCCTACTGCGCCCAGTACGATTTTACGGTTTTCGAGTGTCGTGAAACCTCTTGCCAGGTTGGTTTTCGGCCTTCTTTCTTCCATTCCAGTAAGTATTTCAATTCCAGATCAACTTCTTGGTCTTTCACAACTTCTTTAGTCAGCCAATGGTCGTCTATCACTGTGGTCCGTAAGATTAGAGCGGACTTCTCCTCCACACGGGTACAGTGTTTGCAGTTTTCTAAGCATGGTCGTCTTGATAATGCGTCGGCGTTACAATGACTAATTCCGGCCTTATGCTCGATGACGAAATCATATTCCTGTAGCCGTTCGATCCATCTTGCTACCTGCCCTTCCGGATTCTTGAATTGTAACAGCCACTTCAACGCAGCATGATTAGTCCTCACCAGGAATTTCCTTCCATACAGGTATTTGTAGAAGTGTTCAACGGCTTTAACTACTGCCAATAATTCTCGCCTGGTGACGCAGTAGTTACGCTCCGGCTTCGACAGAGTTTTGCTAAAGTAGCCGATGTCCTTCTCTTATCCATCTTGCATTTGCAATAGAATGGCGCCGATTCAGACATTGCTGGCATCTGTATCCAGTATAAAGTCCCCGTTGGGTAGAAAATAACTCAGGACTGGTGCTGTAGTTAGGGCTCGTTTGAGGTTATCGAAAGCGTCTTGGCAGTTTTCTTCCCACTCAAATTTCCGTCCTTCCTCCGTGAGTCGAGTAAGTGGCTTGGAAATGTTGGCGAATCCAGAGACGTACCGTCGATAGTACGTGCAAAGACCAAGAAAGCTTCGCAATTCATGTTTGTCATTGGGCACTGGCCATTCCTTTACTAAACGGATCTTCTGATAGTCAACGGCTATTTCGTTTCCGGACACAATATGTCCCAGGTATTGCACTTCTTTTCGGAAGAAATGACATTTCTTTAGACTAAGCTTCAAACCAGAACTTTGCAGTCTCAGGAATACCTCCTCCAAATTCCTCATGTGATCGTCGAATGTTTTTCCGACCACAATAATATCGTCAAGGTACACCAAACAGGTTTTCCAAGATAACCCTTGCAGTACCATTTCCATGAGTCGTTCAAACGTGGCAGGGGCATTGCAGAGCCCGAACGGCATTACTGTAAATTGCCACAGTCCGGCCCCGACAGAAAACGCAGTTTTCTCTTTATCCGTTGGTGCCATTCCACCCTGCCAGTACTCACATTTCAAGTCCAATGTTGAGAATATTTTCGACCCGGCCAGCGTATCCAATGTGTCATCTATTCGAGGCAACGGGTAGCTATCCTTCTTCGTCACGTTGTTGAATTGACGATAGTCCACGCAGAATCGTGTTGACCCATCTTTCTTCTTTACCAACACCACTGGTGAAGCCCACGGACTGCTTGAGGATTCGATGACATCCTCTTTTTCCATGCCTTGAATAATTTTCTAGGTTTCCTCTCTCTTGGCTAATGGTAATCATCTTGGTACTTGGAGGATAGGGTGTGCATCGCCGGTGTTTATTTTATGATGGATTATGTTGGTTCTACCCTTGGTCCCACAGCTGGTGTCGAAAACGTCTTGATATTCCATTATTAAATTTCTCATTTTCATATTCTGGTCCGGGTTTAATTCTTGGCAAGATGTTGACAGTAGATTTGTCAGTTCTGCGGGAAGCTTCTTTGGTGGATTTTGTGTAACGGATGTTCGTCTGATAATCGAAGTTACTGATGAACAGTGTCCTAAGATAGTATTCTTCTTTAGAGTAACTGGATAATAATTAACATTCATTACTCGAACTGGTACTACCTTTCCAGTATGCTCGAGAGATTTTCCAACCAGTATTCCTCGAGTAGCCGTTTCATTATGATTTCTAGCTTCTAACATCATGTTACATCCTGTTGAAAGTTCACGTTCCAGGTGGGTATCCACAATCATCTCACTTCGATTTAACACGACCGTATCTTCAGTTAAGGTTACACGTACTATATCTTCTCCTCGGGGATGTAAAATGATATCTTCACCATCGATCTTAAGTATTCCGCGTTCCAAATTTAGTTCAACGCCAGTTGCGTTCATGATGTCCATTTCGAGAATGAATTCATCCTCAATGTCAGCTACCAGAGCTCGGTGTTTAATTCGTGTATTTCCGATAATGATGGTAATGTCTGCTTCGCCGTGGATGGTAGCCGCGGCTCCTGTTGCTGTGCGCAGTCGCTATTTTGTTGATTCAATCGTTATCGGTTTCCAATCAGCAAGGTATGTGGTTTCCCGTCGATCAACCCATCTACAAAGATGCTATTTAGTCTAGGTTGTAGGGATGCGACATGAGCAGTTAGCTTCAGGGCAACTTGATGATGGATCGACGTTCGCCCCCTTGCGTCGACCCGATATAGTTTTCCGCTGCCTTGTTCTTTATTTGTTCCCCGCAGCAGGTTTGCACATGCCCTAGGTCACCGCAGTTCCAGCATCGAAGTTGTTTTTTCATTGGCAATATCTCGGTCAACACACGTCGTACTGTTTCTTCCGTAGACTCACTATGTTTTTCTTCCACGCTCTCTATTGTACGAATATTTCCTTTCCGTCTTGAAGCGTGGTCTGCCGCCTTGAATTCCAATGTGCTGGCCAAGACAATGGACAGGTTACTCGAACGAGATAGAATCAGGGCCCGCTTGGTTTCTTTATCTCGGAGACCATCAATGAATCCTTGCACAGCCAGTCGTTCCAACACACTATCTGCGGTGTCAAAATACGCCAGGCGACCTAGGCGAGCGATATCAGATTCAAATTCTTGTAGACTTTCATTTGATTTCTGACAGAGATTTCTCAGATACGAGTGATACACTTGCTAAAGATGTGCGTGTCCATAACGCATTTCCAAGCGTTTAACTAGTTGCTGATAGTTCTGCCGTTCTTCCGGAGGGATTGTTTGCAGTATATCCACTGCGTCACCACGCAGCGCAATTATCAAGGCCGTTGCCTTCTCAGATGATGACCATCCATTAGATACTGCCGCAGCTTCGAATTGGGCGTAATAATTAGTCCAAGATACCTTGCCATCAAACTGTGGTGGTTTCATGTGGAATCTTGTATATAAGGGAGAGTGTCGACCGGCAAGAGCCATTCTGTATTTGAAGTGTGAACAGTGCAAGTCGTTGCTAAACGCTTTAATGTGAATATAAATACGTGTTGTAAATAAATATATGTCTTAGTAGTAGTACATTATTTTCGTTTTAAATAAATATTTTGTTAGTGTTTTCATTGCTCGTGTTTTATTTAATAAAAAACTTCACAGAACCCGAAATTGTAATTAACGGTACAATATATATATATATATATATATATATATATATATATATATATATATATATATATATATATACATATATATATATATATGTTTGCAATTTCAAGCATACAGCTACTTCGGATATATTTTACGTATCATTCACTGTTGCTACTTCAACAAAAATCGGTCGGTAAAATAGGTCTCAAACCTTGATGTCTATGCTAACTGGTTTAAGTCTATGCTATAGGAAATATACCATGCAAAATTTTAAATATATTTTATTACCAATATTAAGCTACTATTAATAAACATGTTAATATCTATGTAAACTATAACAAATACAGAGATGAAATCTTGTAATTAGTATAAAGAAATGATTTCTGTAATAAAACTAGGAAACTTGAACAAAATGAATAAGGTAAGTACTTTAAATATTAAGATTAGTTAGTCATACTCAATAACTTTATTTTTATCCCATATAGACAAGTCAACACAGGTATATATAATTGAATCAAAACATTTACTTATTTCCTAATTCAGTTAAATTTTCAGATATATTAATATTCACCCTGGATGGAATTAGTTAATGCACCGGCAATGCAACCTGCATTACATATATGTAATGATGTAGGCTTCGTTTTACGTATAGAAAAAATTTAAGATTTAGTTAATAAAATTGTATTTATTGAAAAAAATTAATGAAATTGTACTTATAGAAACAAATTAATGAAACTGTATTTAAAGAAAAAAAAGAACTTACTATTTACAAAACCAATGTTATAAAGTATTGTACACACTACATAATTTTACAAAATAAAATTGTTACATCAAAATACCTAAAATACTTCATTTTTTAATCAATTATTTGGGATGACTTTCTTTTAGAGTTTCTTTTGATTTCGGCTGTTACCCAAGCCTTGATTAATTTGCTTGATTTACGACGTAATTCTGGATTGGTAATAACAGCATCTTCACATTCCGTTAAATACGGTGGTTGACCACGTTTTATTTGTTTGGAAAATATTTGCCGTACTGCAGATTTCTCAGGAGTAGTCCATGATTGACCTATTAACAAAAGGAAGCAATATTTAAAACACACCTGTCCAACACAGAACTCGATTCAACCGATTCGTGCATCAATTAAATATATTATTAGTATGCTTCATTCAAAAAATATTATACATACATAGTAACACTTCTTAAAAATAATATATGTAAATTAAATAGTACTTTCATATCAATATGTCAATTTCATTTACGATGTCAAACGTTCTTCTGACATTTAAAACAATTTCTAATAATACTACCATCAATATCCAATACTCATTTAATTTACATTTTATATAAGTACTTGTGTCATGCTAACATCTCAATCACTCTGATAATCATTAATAATTATGACTACCATATTTTAACCATTATTTCAAACATATCAAGCACGCTATATCCCACTAACTTCGGTCAAACAATCATCCGAAACCAATTTAAAATAAACATTTGGCATACGTACGTTTTCGACATTCACATCTCACATTAATTATTAATAACAACATAATCATACGAAAATATACTCACTACTATTTCCTTCGTTCGATTTATTTATTTGATTATGAACCCATAAACGCAATTGCTGCATATATCGTCCTTTCAAAATTGGATTGTCTGCTATGATTTTCTTAGCATCGTTATTAGATGGTAGCGAACGATTCTTTAAATATGCACTACAAGCATTTCTGGCCGCATGTTTTTCTGGAGTTGTCCAAGTTCGTCCTTTTCTTTTGATTAAAGATAATTCTATGAACATAAAAACAAATATAAAAATGTAACTGCAAGATTTTAAAACAGAAGAAAAGTATGAATTAAAAAAAACTAACTGGCAAACAACGGCTGTTGTGTCTTAGTTGGAGTTCTCTCATTTCTCAAAATTTTGCAGTCTAGATCTAAAATTTAAAAGAATATTTAGACAGAAACTAAAATAGGATGTTGTAATAATAAAAATGTTATTACCTTCATAATTATTTAATGAATTGTTTGTTATTTCTTGTAGGATAGGTGGTTCATTTAATTCCTGATCCCTTAAAAATTCATTACATGTCTGCACTTCACGATCCAAGTTCAAGGTTCTTACGTAACTGTTACTCTCAACATCTAAAAGAAAACATTTCATATATAAAGATCCGTTTTTAATTGCTTATCATACAACAATTACAACATAAAATATATGTCTAATATATATTTCGATGTTACAAAATGTATTATACCTTCATTATACATCTCTTCTAAATTCAATCCGCGATACTTTTTAATATCGCCATTTGCTACTACATTTAATAAATATGTAATTTGTAGTAAAATGTGTTGTTATAATAAATAAAGTACGTACTGTTCTTATTAAATATCGCTTGTTTGTTAAATTCTCATTCAAAATACAACTTGTGACATGAACATTGTCAAATTATTTTTGACATAAATTATGAATCGTTGCTATGGCAAAAGAAAATACAACTCGTGTTGTGTACTCGTTATATTTCCATTTTAATAGCAACTCATAGCAATTTATGTCGCAAATAACCGGCAATAATTATATCACTTGTTATACTAGATACTACTGTGAGTTCTCTTGATTTGATATTTTTATTGTTCAATTAAGGAAAAATTATAATTTTGAAACAGGGATGCAACTGGCCACAAACGTAATGGAAGATTTTAGAGAATCATAAGAGGAAAGAGGTACCAGATTGGTACATAGAAGTTGCTGTACTATATTACATGATTAAAAAAATAACAGCTCATAAAAAATACAAACACTGTATCTACTTGAAATCTTCGTTTAAATAAAAATATTACACTTACACTTTAACATCTAGTATTTCAGAATGTACTGACTTTAAATGTCTTGGTAAATTGACTATGAGGCACTTGCAATATAGGTATACAAAAGTGTCGTATTTCGTTTTGTCGTAGCTAACAAAAAAGCCAAGTCATTAAAAAAATCACAATAATGTGTTTACAATTAAAACATGTACAACACGTTACGTCTACAGGGTGTTAAAAAATAAGTAGTCAAAATAAGTCGAAAATATTTATACAATATGTGTCCAAAAATGAGTTGTTTCAGAGATATGTGAGTTTTAATTTAGATGTAATCTTAAGTAAATACCGACAGCCATAATTTTCTTTTTGTAAATTTTTGTTAGTAGTTGCTTAGAAACGAATAATTATGTAAGTGTCAAAGATGACTGTAAATTTTAATTTCGGAACAGTTTTCTATACAAAACAGTAGTTACAAACTAAATGAGACATACGAAATGTCAATTTTAAATTAATATTTATTGTTTACTTAACACTGTCTCATTTTTGACACTTACATGACTGCCCGTTTCTAGGCAACTAATCAAAATTTACAAAAAAAAATTCTTGGCTGTCGGTATTTACTTACGTTTACATCTAAACTATGTGGGTAAGTGGCTCAGTGGTATCGAGTCGGCCTATGGATATTGAGAACCCTGGTTCGATCCCCACTGCCGACAAACAATTTTCACCAAATAAAATCTACACTTGTGGCTCCCCTCCACTAACATCTTGGGGGGGGGGGCGTGATTTGACGGCTGGTAACCGCACTTAAGCGAAAAAATATATCACTTACCGAAATCTGCCACGGCAGAGTGCCACACCCAGTAATGGGTAAAAGGCGTGATGATATATTTATTTACAAAAAAAATCATGACTACCGGTATTTACACTCCCATATCTCTGAAACTGTTATTTTTTTGACATTATGTTGTATAAAGCTTTTCGACACTTATTTTTTAACACCTATATATTCAGAAATAATTTTCATTATTACCTAACAAATTAATTTCTACTTCATTTTCATTTTCAATCTTAATAATTGTATATTAATTCCAGTAGATTTATTTTGAACATAAAAAAATAATAATTGTACACGTTGTATTTCGCAAATGTCAAATTCGTGCGACTGCATCACTGAATGTTACCGACTTTATGAAAACATTCACTTACTTTGTGAAACTGACAAATCTTCAATCTGAAGCGAAGTTGTAGCAACATTGCTACTCGTAATTGCTCTAATTTCCATTTCGTCACTACTGGAATCTAATTGGGAACTAAAATCCATTGAGTTTACTGATTTATTGTCAGAATCCTTGAATATTGATGTAGATGATTCTTCATCAGAAATGGATTCATCAATAAAATTTTCTAAAAAAAATCATGTTAAATTAGATACTCTAGTTCATGAGTTTAATATGCATATAAAGCGAATCAGTAATTATCTTTTATAATTCATGTCTAGTTGAAAATTAAAAATATAGAAAGATGAATAAATGGAAAAGTTATATTTACAAGACCAATTTATATTAGATTACAATGACTATAAAACTTATATTAATGTTATTATTGAACAATGGGATCTAATGTCAGCGACAACTATTAAATGATGAATAAATGGTTACATTTTATTGATAGATAATGAAGCGAATGAATTCAAATAATATAAATAAAATATACAATTATGTATTTTCTTACTTTTTGCATTCAATAATAATTCTGCCCCTGTATGCAAATTATCACTAATGTTCATTACTTCTGTTCTCTCCAACAGTACATCACATCTTCGTTCCAGGCACTGCTTGATAATTTCAGCTGTAAAATCAATTTTTTAAGTTACGAACAGTAAATAACATCGGTCATGGCAAAATGCATACGAGTGTCACACTCTCGTAATCTTAATAATCTTACACAATTTGAAAAACGATAATGCTGTGTAAAAATAATTCAAAAAAAATCAATGAATGAACAAATCAACTCAATAAGGCGATTGATTACCTACTTATTTTCTACGTAAATAAATATTAAAATACATAACATATAATAAATGAACAAATACATTAATACATATTTATTTATTAAATATATGTACTGCATTTTAATAATTACATATTTCCTAGGCTGACAAAAATAATCAGCATGTCTTAAAAATAAATAACAAAATAAAAAATAGGTATATATTTACGTTTTCATGTATCATTTTTGACACGTCTGTACTGTAATTTTTTGTTAAATTTTGATAGTAGGGGGTTCAATAACTGTATTTTTAGAAAAAAATAAGTTCATGTGAGGGAGTATTTCACAAAAAAAAACTGTGCACAAAATAGGTACACGCGGTCTTATTTAGAAAAGAAAGATATCACTATATTCAAAATTACTCTCTTACAAAATTCGTCGAAGTTCGTTATCAGGTAATCCTTTACATTACACAACTAAAACTAAAAAACGTAGAAGCACTCCTTAAGAGAAAAAACACTACGGTAAATAACTGAATAATTTCTAACCTCAAACAAAAATTAAACTGTCGTGGCGCGTTCACAGTATATTGGAAGTTGTTTTGATGTCTATTTTGAAAATTTACAGTTAGAATTCAATTGTAACGGAATAATGGGGGTGGCAAAAAATGAGTAAGACGGCAAGGTAACTAGGACCGGCACTGCATACAAGTGGATAACATAAAAGTAAAAAATATATGAAAATTTGTTATTATTAGCTAAAACAATAAATATTTCAAACAACAAATAAATAATTATGAAAATATTATATTCAAAAGATATACTCATGATAAATGTGGTTACATTTGTATTTTTTTGTTAACTTACCTTTATTAAAATGCATGATTTTGAGCAGCGCAGGTTAAGTAAACAAATTGAACACAACAATGTACGTACGTTTTGTTTCATAGACACTTCTGTACTGCGACACACGACACTCGACACACCAAGCACAAGCACATACAGCAATGCTATGAACCTGCTTCTTTCCTTACTGCAATGTTGCCAACCATATGATAATTATCGTACAGATACAATTATTGGTTTTACAAAAATTGATCAGAATTTACAATTTACATCACTTGACAATCATATAAAGATGTAGTTAACTAAAGAAATAATAAAGTGATTAGCAAGTATTGATAATAATAAATATGACACGCAGTTAAGGCATATATAGTTGGTATAAAAGTAAATTAGTTACCTGCAATGATCTATAATCCTATAATAAGTCATTAGTTTCCTGTTGAAATATATAATTTACTACTAAAATATAGAAATATACCGGGAGTTTTTTTATCAGTAAACATAGGGATATATCATTACCATAGTTACAGTTAAAAAGTTTGACAGCAATGCATTAGAGCGTTTATTTTAAAAGCAAACATAGGGAAAATTACATTGCTGTCATCTATAGTTGTCAAAGTAATAAAACTGTCCTCTTTCAAAATCAGGCCGGGTTAATAGGGCATCAAATAGTGGGGCGTTTTTATATAAATGGACATTTAAATGGAGACAATTATTTAGAGTTTTTACAAGAGATAGTAATCCCGGCAATAAATAATTTAAATATTGAGGAAGTCTGGTTCCAACTGGATGGTGCTCCCCCGCATTATACTCAAAATGTATGAAATTATCTGCACCGGATATTCCCCCAACGATGGATAGGACGAGGGGGAGAAGTGGAGTAGCCTGCAATGTCACTAGATCTTGCACTAAACTATTTCTTTCTTTGGGGCCTCTTAAGAAATAAAATTTATAATGGTGATAGAATGAGCGTAGAACAATTAAAACGTAGAATTAGTGTTGCATCGCATGAGATTCCTCCAGAGCAAATAAATAATGCTATAAATTCATTTTATAATCGTTTAGGCTATTGTTTACAGGTTAATGGGGTTAATTTTGAACAGTTATTAAATTAAAATTCCTATTTAAAGTAATGCAATTTAAAATAATTAAAATTCATGTAATTTGTTTAAACTTAAAATGTTTCTTTTATTATAATTACACTTCAATGCATTGCTGAAAATTTAATTTTCCCTATGTTTACTTTTAAAATAAACGCTCTAATGCATTGCTGTCAAACTTTTTAACTGTAACTATGGAAATGACATATCCCTATGTTTACTTATAAAAAAAACTCCCGGTATGTTGAAATAAGTATAGAGTATTCAGTAATTAATAATAGTAATAATTATTATTATTATTAGAAAAAAATAGAGTAGAGAATTAAATCCCATAAACTCTTGTACAAAGTGTATACAGTGATTTAAAAAATATAAAATATAAAGTGACAAGTTAACCATAAACAATATGAAACATGGAAAAGGAACAAGATTTTGGACGTGGAACAACGAACGCACATAATATAGAAAACAAAAAACGTCAATCAAACAAAATAATATTTTTTATTTCCTAACGTCACTCAGGCATGTGGAAAGTAAAACAACATTGCAGTAAAGATAACTTATCTACTTTTATTTATATATTTATATTTATTCCAATTCGTAGATTCATTTTTTCATTGTTAGCAATATTTATTAAAACAATTGTTGACGCGGCATCCCTTCATCACACTCCCACTCTCAATAATTATCCTGAAGTGGTGGTAGTAAGGCTACCAAGAGACAGCAGAATCAGAATCATATTAAATAAATACAAATATAAACAAAATTACAAGTTGGTGAAGTTATTTCATCTAGTTCTGCGATATCTTATCTTCCTCGATTGTGACAACAATTTCAGAAATTGTTCTTTTCGTTATCGGTAGAATTACTACCAAATGGCGCCTGAACCTGTTGATATCTTAATTAAAAACGCGACCACAACTCTAACCGTTTTCTAGAAGATCGGTAGCTTTGAACGTTGTAGGTAGTATGCCTTGCTTATCGAATGATATTTGTCGACAGAGAAAATGTGGAATATTTAAAAGTTTTAAACACATTTTTATAAATGTAATAAAATAATTGCTGTGACGAACTGCCTTCAGACATATGATAATGATTTTATATCTATATGAGAAACTTTTATTCAATTGTAAGAAATTTATTACTCGTAGAAATATGTATAATTATCCCAGAGCATTTTATATTTTTACTTAGTTACTTATGTTACTATGGTACAATTTTGTAAGCAAATTGTTACGATACGAACATTGTTAGAGAAGTGCTTTAGCTACAACCGGATGTTTACCACAAAAAAAAATATGAAAAAAGTATCAACTTTACAAACAAGCACATAACGCAATTGTGGTCGCAAGTTAATTTTTGCAATAAAATAAAAAAATTCATCTTTTTTCAGCGTACATTTGTTTTACTATTTATACTAATATGTTTAAATTATTTAAACTTTTTATTATTTGTCCTTATTCTAAACGGTTCAAAATATAAATATTAGATATTGACGAAATTAAATTTCTCTTATTGATATACATATAGCGATAAAATAAAATCCATTAGTTTAAACGCTCAGTCTGTTACAGCGTACATGTGTTTTACTATTTATAATATAAATATGTTTAAATTATTTATATTTTTTATTATTTGTCCTTATTCTAAACGGTTCAAAATATAAATATTAGATATTGACGAAATTAAATTTCTCTTATTGATATACATATAGCGATAAAATAAAATTCATAAGTTTAAACGCTCAGTCTGTTACAGCGTACATGTGTTTTACTATTTATACTAATACTCGTATGTTTAAATTATTTAAATTTTTTATCACAGCGTACATTTGTTTTATTATTTTAAAGAATATGTTTAAATTATTAAAATTTTTAATCATTTATTCTTATTCTAAACGGCTCAAAATATAAATATTAGATATTGACGAAACTAAATTTCTCTTATTGATTTACATATAGCGATTATATAAATTCCATAAGATTAAACGCGCAGTCTTTTGCAGCGTGCAATTGTTTTACTATTTATAAGAATATTGTAACGAGTACGGCCCTGTTCTCTCTGGCGATTCTGTGACGTCAGACAATCGCAGACGTTTTTGTACTCTGTAGATGGGTCGCTTTGACTCGGTTAGCGTTCGGATACTCTCGGCAATATGCGATGCGATTGACATTCGTGTACTAGCAATTACAAAAATATAGTTACAATTTTGACTTTATTTAGTGTTTTTCGTTGGCGTTGGTACATTGGAGTACGAGCGGGAATAGTGGAGAGATATTTTACTGATTAATTATGTAAATAAATTTTATTTTAAATAGTACTTAATTATAATTTCATTAAAGATTTAACTAAGTATACATCCACTGTAAAGGACTACACGTTTACTTATAAACAAAATAAACTATAAATAAATAAACATTATGTCTATATTCTAAGTATCAAATATAAATTGCAAATTATTTAGTAACATATTTAGATATAGTTCCCTTATACTCAGCTATTTCTCCTAAATGGTTTTCCATTCTACTTAATACTTACATTGTTTCGTTTTGAAATTGTCCTAACTTATCAGTTTAATTTTCGTTTCTTTTTTTCTTTTTTGTTCCTGACGAGTACGAGGCATGTGAACAGGTGCAACCGAAGGAGCAACGGTAGTTAAAAAGTAATTAACAACTGGTTGCTGAGTAAATTTTCGCAAAGCAGATACTTGAACAGTGGCAGGAGTATTAATTGGTACTGGTAGAGGAAGTGAAGTAAAAATAGATGCTTGAAGAGGAACTATAGTAGAAATTGGTTTTGGAAGAGGAACTGAAGTAGAAATGGGCGCTGCAATGAAGGTCGGGCTTAAATATGAGAAAGAAGAAGTATGCGGGTTTGTTAAAGAAATGTTTTTAATGTTATTAATTTGTACAGACGTACACGAACTTGAAGGTGTATGAACTGAAAAATTATTAAAGCCGGCATATTCCGTTTAAACGCTCAGTCTGTTACAGCGTACATTTGTTTTACTATTTATAAGAATATGTTTAAATTATTTATATTTTTAATCATTTATACTTATTCTAAAAGGTTCAAAATATAAATATTAGATATTTACGTAACTAAATTTCTCTTATTGATTTAAATATAACGATAAAATATATTCCATAAGTTTGAACGCGCAGTCTGTTAGAGCGTACATTTGTTTTATTATTTATAAGAATATGTTTAAATTATTTAAATTTTTATTAATTTATCCTTATTCTAAACGGTTCAAAATATAATTAATAGATATGGACGATAATAAATTTCTCTTATTGATTTACATATAGTGATAAAATAAATTACATAAGTTTAAACGCTCAGTCTGTTACAGCGTACATTTGTTTTATTATTTATAAGAATATGTTTAAATTATTTATATTTTTAATCATTTATACTTATTCTAAAAGGTTCAAAATATAAATATTAGATATTTACGTAACTAAATTTCTCTTATTGATTTAAATATAACGATAAAATATATTCCATAAGTTTGAACGCGCAGTCTGTTAGAGCGTACATTTGTTTTATTATTTATAAGAATATGTTTAAATTATTTAAATTTTTATTAATTTATCCTTATTCTAAACGGTTCAAAATATAATTAATAGATATGGACGATAATAAATTTCTCTTATTGATTTACATATAGTGATAAAATAAATTACATAAGTTTAAACGCTCAGTCTGTTACAGCGTACATTTGTTTTATTATTTATAAGAATATGTTTAAATCATTTATATTTTTAATCATTTATACTTATTCTAAAAGGTTCAAAATATAAATATTAGATATTCACGTAACTAAATTTCTCTTATTGATGTAAATATAGCGATAAAATAAATTCCATAAGTTTGAACGCGCAGTCTGTTACAGCGTACATTTGTTTCATTATTTATAAGAATATGTTTAAATTATTTAAATTTTTTTAATTTATCCTTATTCTAAACGGTTAAAAAAATAATTAATAGATATGGACGATAATAAATTTCTCTTATTGATTTACATATAGTGATAAAATAAATTACATAAGTTTAAACGCTCAGTCTGTTACAGCGTACGTTTGTTTTACTATTTATAAGAATATTTTTAAATTATTTAAATTTTTAATCATTTATACTAATTCTAAAAAGTTCGAAATATAAATAATAGATATTGACGAAACTGAATTGATCTAATTGATTTACATATAGCGATAAAATAAATTACATAAGTTTAAACGCTCAGTCTGTTACAGCGTACATTTGTTTTACTATTTATAAGAATATTTTTAAATTATTTAAATTTTTAATCATGTATACTTAATCTAAAAAGTTCGAAATATATATAAGAGATATTGACGAAACTAATTTGCTCTTATTGAGTTACATATAGCGATAAAATAAATTACATAAGTTTAAACACTTAGTCTGTTACAGCCTACATTTGTTTTACTATTTATAAGAATATTTTTAAATTATTTAAATTTTTAATCATTTATACTTATTCTAAAAAGTTTGAAATATAAATAATAGATATTGACGAAACTAAATTGCACTTATTGATTTATATATAGCGATAAAATAAATTACATAAGTACAGCGTACATTTGTTTTACTATTTGTAAGAATATTTGTAAATTATTTAAATTTTTAATCATTTATACTTTTTCTAAACGGTTCAAAATATAAATATTATTTATAGACTAAACTAAATTGCTCTTATTTATTTACATATAGCGATAAAATAAATTCCATAAGATTAAACGCGCACTCTGATACAGCGTACATTTGTTTAACTATTTATATTGTAACGAGTACGGCCCTGTTCCCTCGAACAGTCCGAAGCATCCCATAGCGTCTAAAACCACAGCGTCGACAACCCATAGTGTCGACAAGTCTATAACCCCGACAACCCATAGCGTCGACAACACCTCCCACTCCAATGTTCATAGCGTATAAATCGTGTTCGTGTAAGTTTGCTTTGCGTTGCCATTCTCGCTGCCAAATAGTATAGAAAACGTGTAATAGATGGCGCTGATTATTACAATGAACCAAATGAATCGACAACAAATTTCAAGGTTTTTTAATGCTATATATAAAAACAATATTCATATATCCTTTTAATTGTAATAGCTACGTGAAAGTAAATATGATTAAAAAATTTACAAATACTATATGAAAACAAATGCAATACATTTTATTATTTATTGCTTTTACATTTACATTATATCAAAGCTAATATTATATTTTACCAATTTTATATACAATTAAAAGAGTGTAAATTATGATTTATTTTATAATTCTAATTTAGTTATTATCTATATAAATTAAGTGAAATATTCTTGATATTTTATAAATAAAAATACAATTGCATTTAACAGGTTTACTTTAATAGTTGTTTCCAAATTTGAAATATACAGAAATTAAATAAAACTAAAATAGAAGCATACAGTGATAAGTGGTAATCAGTCAATTTTAAAATATTTTTCTAGAAAAAAATAAAATCATTTATAATTTGAGCAGCAACAATATTGTTAAAATAATAAACAAGTGATGGTACAAACAAATATAGTTTCCATACATCATTTAAAAACAAAAGAAAAACTAAATATAAATCTATCTCATTTTGATATTCCAGGCTACTGTTTTCTCGTAAAAATTTATTTAGCAGATTTATAACGTAAATAACTATTACTACCAAAAATAAACTGATGTTTACAGCTATCGAGTATATTCAATTAATTATTTCTTCAAAGATGTGTCGCCCAAATTATTGTGGACAAAAATCATTTAAATAGATACAAGTTTGTAGAGAATAAAATTATATTTCTAAATCGGTCAACATTTCTTATTGTACTTGTTTAATTACTGTAAGAATTGAATTTAAAATTGCCTAAAATTAGCTATTAAATACTACTAACCGTGGAAGAAAACTAAATTTATGTAAATATCATATAATTATTAAATTATATATTTCAATAGTACACATCATAATTGACATTTGATTAAAATAATAAATATTTAGTCTTCTAAATATTTGGTAACTTTTTAATCATAATTAAAATGTTTTACAAAATTATGTAGATCTGGTGAATATAGTGGCTGAAAAATGAATTCGATCCGCAATTCCTAAATTTTGGCCATGACGACTGTCAACGTGTTGTCTTGGTAAAAAGGCATTTTCTTCTTCTTTAAATATTGCATTCAGGTTGTTAAATAATACTGCGTATATTGTTTTACTTTTTTTGACATGATCGATAAACACAATTCCGTGACAATCCTAAAAAAAACAAAAACAGTCACGGCACAATATTATATTACATTCATTTTTACAAAAACGCTAACATCAACTGACACAATCGTCAGTCAAACAATAGCCAAGTGTCAAAAACAGCTGAAATTTTCAGAGATATCTTTCAAAACATGTACAATTTTAGTACTAGAATAGTTTTAACGATTGACTACACTTACATATATTGAGGTTCAAAACTTTTTAGACAATTCTCGTATATAAATTCCAACGCTAAAACAAAAACGATTTCCAGTAATTGTCGCAAATGCTCCAATATTATAATATATGTATTCACAAAGTAATTGTAGTGTATAACCAGTTCTTCGTACTCATACTAATTTGATATTTGACAGTAGTATTGCATCGTTTTGTTTCATTAAAACAATCTGAAACTAGAAAAAAATAAATTGTATTCCTTTTATATATATCTTATAGTGAAAAATAACATACTGATTCCTGATATATAAATATTTGTAAAGGTAAACTTAACTTCTAAAATTGTTAAAAGGTCCAGAAAACCAGAGTAATCCTGGCATCCAATTCTAGCAGGCACTTTTGACGTATAGTATAACCATGGTCAACTAGATGTTTCACACATTATTTATTATTAAAAATCATCTTAATTAAATGGAATATAGTCTTACAGTAGTTCATCTATTATATTACCTGATTTTAAACAATAATACATTTATTTATTGAATATTAAGAAAGATATGATTTTAATTATAACAATTACGCGCCAAATATGAATCTGCAAATAAAATTGGTTGTGTATGTTTAGAATATAAAAATTCGTTTCCACCCCCTATAATTGATGTGCCTCAATTATTTTTTACATGTACTTACAAAACATCCCTATATATATTTTAAAATAAGTTCGGTGTCAAGTAACCCCAGAGCAAGGTGATAATAATTTTTTTAATTAATAATATATCAATTTTATACATTTTCTTATTAGAAAATTCGTATCAACCCTAAATAGTTGATGTGCCTAAAATATTTTTATATATTAAAGTAGACTACACCCCTGTGTATATTCTTAAACAAGTCCGGTGCCAAGCAACCCTGGAGCAAGAGGGTAATTAATATTTAAAATGATATTCTCAAGCAATTTATATAAAATCTAACACTTTTATACAAGGTTTAATGACTGCTTTATTTGTAGATTTTGAAAAACATAAAAAACTTAAAATGTATAAAATTGATATGTTATTAGTTAAAATAGTTATTTATTGTATAAGTGTTTTAGGTGACGTTTTATCCACATCATTCTTAGGAAAATTTTTGGTGGGAAAAAGGACGGAGAGGTGGTGATGCAAAGAACTAACTCGGAAGTGATGAGTTTATTCGGTAATTGTGCGATAACGGGGGTCATCAGAGCTCAAAGACTAAGATGGTTAGGACACATAGTGCGTAGGCCGGAAAACAGAGTGATTAAGACTGTGTTCAAAAGGGGAATTATTGCGAAGAAAAGAAGGGGACGCCCAAAAGGGAAGTGGTGTGTCGCGGTGTTAAAAGACCTAGAAAGTATGAACATTAAAAAATGGGAGGAAAAAGCCAACAATAGAGGAGTATGGAGAGACATTTGCCAACAAGCCATGGGCCTATAAGGCCTGCAGAGCTTTTTAATATATTTATCCACAAAAGATTATTTAAATGTGAGAACGAAGTTCGAGCATTTAATTATCTTGAGTGGATAATGCGCAACTAAAACACGAATACAATATAACGTTTTATCCACAATCAAAACTTTTATTCAAAATTAATTCATTTTTCAAAATGTCATTTTTTATTTTATCAAATTCTAGATACGTGCTGTGAAAAAAATGCATTACTGTGGCATTTGTTGCTATGACAGGATGTTTGTTTATCGTTTATTACATTGAAAAAATATTATGAATTTGATAAAAAATGGAAGAAATTGACTCTATGTATTCCTACAGAAGTTTTTGAAGCAACTCGGCGTTTATTACTTGCGAAGTCTAAGGAATTGTATGAAAAAGAGTTTACTGAATTTAAGAGCTGCACAGAAAAACGGAGAGTAAGGGTAATAAATGAAGAAGTCATGCTTTCATATTTCTATAATATCAAGAAAAAGTATGCGGTTTCATCAGCGTGATCTACGTATTCCATGTTGAAGGCTACCATAAAAGTTAACGAAAATATAGATATTTCAAAATATAGCAAACTGACAGCTTATTTAAAGAGTGAATGTAAGGGGTACAAACCGATTCCCGAGAAGAGGAGACATCGATAATTCGTACAAATTCCGAAAATAGCGCCAGCAATAAGATTGTTATCAATGGAAAGGACATCAAATTAGATAAAACAAACAATGATTTAAGTGTTAATATAAATGTTAATGTTTTATTAATAAGTAATTCAATAAATTTGACTGATTTCTGTGCATTATTCGTTCATTGTTTTAACAGTGGAATAAAATTACTTTATTCCACTAGTGTATAATTTGTCCCTTTATACAATTGCAATGAGCACAAATAAATGCATATTATGAGTTGATTGTGGATAAAATTAATTACCACCTTGGTCCGGGGTTGCTAGTCATCGAACTAGTTTTACAATATCCCCAGGGGTGTAGTCTACTTTCATATATAAAAATATGTTAGGAAAATCAACTATTTAGGGTTGATACGAATTTTCTAATAAGAAAATGTATAAAATTGATATATTATTAATTAAAAAAATTATTATCACCTTGCTCTGGGGTTACTTGACACCGAACTTATTTTAAAATATATATAGGGATGTTTTGTAAGTACATGTAAATAATAATTGAGGCACATCAATTATTAGGGGTGGAAACGAATTTTTATATTCTAAACATACACAACCAATTTTATTTGCAGATTCATATTTGGCGCGTAATTGTTATAATTAAAATCATATCTTTCTTAATATTCAATAAATAAATGTATTATTGTTTAAAATCAGGTAATATAATAGATGAACTACTGTAAGACTATATTCCATTTATTTAAGATGATTTTTAATAATAAATAATGTGTGAAACATCTAGTTGACCATGGTTATACTATACGTCAAAAGTGCCTGCTAGAATTGGATGCCAGGATTACTCTGGTTTTCTGGACCTTTTAACAATTTTAGAAGTTAAGTTTACCTTTACAAATATTTATATATCAGGAATCAGTATGTTATTTTTCACTATAAGATATATATAAAAGGAATACAATTTATTTTTTTCTAGTTTCAGATTGTTTTAATGAAACAAAACGATGCAATACTACTGTCAAATATCAAATTAGTATGAGTACGAAGAACTGGTTATACACTACAATTACTTTGTGAATACATATATTATAATATTGGAGCATTTGCGACAATTACTGGAAATCGTTTTTGTTTTAGCGTTGGAATTTATATACGAGAATTGTCTAAAAAGTTTTGAACCTCAATATATGTAAGTGTAGTCAATCGTTAAAACTATTCTAGTACTAAAATTGTACATGTTTTGAAAGATATCTCTGAAAATTTCAGCTGTTTTTGACACTTGGCTATTGTTTGACTGACGATTGTGTCAGTTGATGTTAGCGTTTTTGTAAAAATGAATGTAATATAATATTGTGCCGTGACTGTTTTTGTTTTTTTTTAGGATTGTCACGGAATTGTGTTTATCGATCATGTCAAAAAAAGTAAAACAATATACGCAGTATTATTTAACAACCTGAATGCAATATTTAAAGAAGAAGAAAATGCCTTTTTACCAAGACAACACGTTGACAGTCGTCATGGCCAAAATTTAGGAATTGCGGATCGAATTCATTTTTCAGCCACTATATTCACCAGATCTACATAATTTTGTAAAACATTTTAATTATGATTAAAAAGTTACCAAATATTTAGAAGACTAAATATTTATTATTTTAATCAAATGTCAATTATGATGTGTACTATTGAAATATATAATTTAATAATTATATGATATTTACATAAATTTAGTTTTCTTCCACGGTTAGTAGTATTTAATAGCTAATTTTAGGCAATTTTAAATTCAATTCTTACAGTAATTAAACAAGTACAATAAGAAATGTTGACCGATTTAGAAATATAATTTTATTCTCTACAAACTTGTATCTATTTAAATGATTTTTGTCCACAATAATTTGGGCGACACATCTTTGAAGAAATAATTAATTGAATATACTCGATAGCTGTAAACATCAGTCTATTTTTGGTAGTAATAGTTATTTACGTTATAAATCTGCTAAATAAATTTTTACGAGAAAACAGTAGCCTGGAATATCAAAATGAGATAGATTTATATTTAGTTTTTTTTTTGTTTTTAAATGATGTATGGAAACTATATTTGTTTGTACCATCACTTGTTTATTATTTTAACAATATTGTTGCTGCTCAAATTATAAATGATTTTATTTTTTTCTAGAAAAATATTTTAAAATTGACTGATTACCACTTATCACTGTATGCTTCTATTTTAGTTTTATTTAATTTCTGTATATTTCAAATTTGGAAACAACTATTAAAGTAAACCTGTTAAATGCAATTGTATTTTTATTTATAAAATATCAAGAATATTTCACTTAATTTATATAGATAATAACTAAATTAGAATTATAAAATAAATCATAATTTACACTCTTTTAATTGTATATAAAATTGGTAAAATATAATAGCTTTGATATAATGTAAATGTAAAAGCAATAAATAATAAAATGTATTGCATTTGTTTTCATATAGTATTTGTAAATTTTTTAATCATATTTACTTTCACGTAGCTATTACAGTTAAAAGGATATATGAATATTGTTTTTATATATTGCATTAAAAACTCTTGAAATTTGTTGTCGATTCATTTGGTTCATTGTAATAATCAGCGCCATCTATTACACGTTTTCTATACTATTTGGCAGCGAGAATGGCAACGCAAAGCAAACTTACACGAACACGATTTATACGCTATGAACATTGGAGTGGGAGGTGTTGTCGACGCTATGGGTTGTCGGGGTTATAGACTTGTCGACACTATGGGTTGTCGACGCTGTGGTTTTAGACGCTATGATACGTACTCGAACAGTCGATACAACGTAGCCTGCGGGGCGTTTAGCGCTGTCTTATTCGTAATACGGTAACGAGTTTGAACCTGTTTGCTCTGGAACCATCGATATATGACGATAGCGCGTTTTGGCGATGCGTCATGGACGGTGTGTCGAAATACTCCTACAATGTACCCGTGATATGCTTCTTCAATGTTGCAGAAGTCCAAAAGGTTCAAAATATAGATATTAGATATTAATGAAACTAGATATCTCTTATTATTGTACATTAACTATAAAATCAATATCTGCAGTTCGTCACGTACTGTGACCATATTTATTTTATGATCCGTATGACATACAAAATTTTCTATGGTGGCGTAAATCAAAGATAAAATTAAAAAAAATAGTTTCTTAAAATTATAATTCTAAAAAATTCAGTTATGTTATTTTTGAGGTGTGCTTAGTAACGAGCTATGGTAACGAAAATTTATTATAGTCCTTGGAGTATAATAAACGTCATTATGGTACTCAAATAAACATTTATAATGATGTAATTATGACACGGCGGCATATAAACTATATTATAGGCTTGAAGTGATGTACCACTTCCGGAAGTTAAAATCTCAACTTTCTACGGCTTACCGTTTTTGAGTTATGCGAGATACATACGTACGTACAAACGGCACGACGGAATTAGTCAAAATAAATTCAGGGAAGTCAAAATAGATATTTCCGCTGAAATCTCAAAAGTCGAAAATTTTTGCGATTACAATACTGCCTTAAGTACGTACAAGGAAATAAAAATTAAAAAAAAAATTTGTCGCTTGTTTATTATTTAACAATAAATGAATTGAATTTGTTTATTTCCTTTTATTATTACTAATTTATTCTCATATTAGGTACTGTTACATTTACTTTAAGACTCCACTATAACTAAATTTTATCGGATGTCTTTATGTATTACTCCGTTTAAAAACAGTATTCCAAATATATCAAGATGCCTGGTGCAAAAGATCAATTGTCACGCATTATATATCCCTATGTTTGCATTCGCCGCCACTAATCTGTATATGTTTGTACAATGTCATACCCAAAAAGGTAGGCAACACATTTTACATAACTAAATTCAAATTACTTATTACTATATACCCAATATATCTTGCTGCTACTTCTAAAAAAACTATACTTCATTTTCAAAGTTATCATGAAATATCGTGCAGAGTCATCTACAATATAAATTTATACTGAGGGAAATAGTTCCTAAACTTGTCACGACAGAGGTAGCATTACAATATATTAAGTGTAAATTTTACTTGCTACGTAGCAGTAAGATACACACGTAGCTAGAACACATGTTATACATAAAAGATGTAGCAACTAATACCGTTGTATAAACATATATATATATATATAT
>CANDYQ010000066.1:0-108762 GCA_947425015.1 Pterostichus niger
TTAGAGTCTGAAATGAACATTTTTCGTTTACTCGCCTAAATATAGTGATATTTTAAAATTGTTTAAACTTTTTAACTTTACCCTAGGTACAAACATTACGTTTGGTTAAAGTTTGATTCTACCATTTACTTTAGGTGAGATATGGTCCCAAGGCGTATTTCAACTTGAAACACGATTTCTACGTTATTAGAGTCTGAAATAAACATTTTTCGTTTACAAGGCGTATTTCAACTTGAAAGACGATTTCTACGTTTTTAGAGTCTGAAATGAACATTTTTCGTTTACTCGCCTAAATATAGTGATATTTTAAAATTGTTTAAACTTTTTAACTTTACCCTAGGTACAAACATTACGTTTGGTTAAAGTTTGATTCTACCATTTACTTTAGGTGAGATATGGTCCCAAGGCGTATTTCAACTTGAAACACGATTTCTACGTTATTAGAGTCTGAATAAACATTTTTCGTTTACAAGGCTTATTTCAACTTGAAAGACGATTTCTACGTTTTTAGAGTCTGAAATGAACATTTTTCGTTTACTCGCCTAAATATAGTGATATTTTAAAATTGTTTAAACTTTTTAACTTTATACTAGGTACAAACATTACGTTTGGTTAAAGTTTGATTCTACCATTTACTTTAGGTGAGATATGGTCCCAAGGCGTATTTCAACTTGAAACACGATTTCTACGTTATTAGAGTCTGAAATAAACATTTTTCGTTTACAAGGCGTATTTCAACTTGAAACACGATTTCTACGTTTTTAGAGTCTGAAATGAACATTTTCGTTTACTCGCCTAAATATAGTAATATTTTAAAATTGTTTAAACTTTTTAACTTTACCCTAGGTACAAACATTACGTTTGGTTAAAGTTTGATTCTACCATTTACTTTAGGTGAGATATGGTACCAAGGCGTATTTCAACTTGAAACACGATTTCTGCGGTTTTAGAGTCTGAGACGAACATTTTTCGTTTACTCGCCTAAATATAGTGATATTTTCAAATTGTTTAAACTTTTTAACTTTACCCTAGGTACAAACATTACGTTTGGTTAAAGTTTGATTCTACCATTTACTTTAGGTGAGATATGGTCCCAAGGCGTATTTCAACTTGAAACACGATTTCTACGTTATTAGAGTCTGAAATAAACATTTTTCGTTTACAAGGCGTATTTCAACTTGAAACACGATTTCTACGTTTTTAGAGTCTGAAATGAACATTTTTCGTTTACTCGCCTAAATATAGTGATATTTCAAATTGGGTAGATGGCTCAGTGGTATCGAGTCGGCCTGTGGATCTTGAGAACCCTGGTTCGATCCCCACAGCCGACAAACAATTTTCACCAATTTAAAATCTACCCCTGTGGCTCCCTCTCCACTAATATCTTTGAGGGCCGTGATTTGACGGCTGGTAACCGCACTTCACGCGACAAAATATATCACTTACCGAGATCTGCTTAGGCAGAGTGCCACACCCAGTAATGGGTAAAAGGCGTGATGATATATTTATTTGTTTAAACTTTTTAACTTTACCCTAGGTACAAACATTACGATTGGTTAAAGTTTGATTCTACCATTTACTTTAGGTGAGATATGGTCCCAAGGCGTATTTCAACTTGAAACACGATTTCTACGTTATTAGAGTCTGAAATAAACATTTTTCGTTTACAAGGCGTATTTCAACTTGAAAGACGATTTCTACGTTTTTAGAGTCTGAAATGAACATTTTTCGTTTACTCGCCTAAATATAGTGATATTTTAAAATTGTTTAAACTTTTTAACTTTATACTAGGTACAAACATTACGTTTGGTTAAAGTTTGATTCTACCATTTACTTAGGTGAGATATGGTCCCAAGGCGTATTTCAACTTGAAACACGATTTCTACGTTATTAGAGTCTGAAATAAACATTTTTCGTTTACAAGGCGTATTTCAACTTGAAACACGATTTCTACGTTTTTAGAGTCTGAAATAAACATTTTTCGTTTACAAGGCGTATTTCAACTTGAAAGGACGATTTCTACGTTTTTAGAGTCTGAAATGAACATTTTTCGTTTACTCGCCTAAATATAGTAATATTTTAAAATTGTTTAAACTTTTTAACTTTACCCTAGGTACAAACATTACGTTTGGTTAAAGTTTGATTCTACCATTTACTTTAGGTGAGATATGGTACCAAGGCGTATTTCAACTTGAAACACGATTTCTGCGGTTTTAGAGTCTGAGACGAACATTTTTCGTTTACTCGCCTAAATATAGTGATATTTTCAAATTGTTTAAACTTTTAACTTTACCCTAGGTACAAACATTACGTTTGGTTAAAGTTTGATTCTACCATTTACTTTAGGTGAGATATGGTCCCAAGGCGTATTTCAACTTGAAACACGATTTCTACGTTATTAGAGTCTGAAATAAACATTTTTCGTTTACAAGGCGTATTTCAACTTGAAAGACGATTTCTACGTTTTTAGAGTCTGAAATGAACATTTTTCGTTTACTCGCCTAAATATAGTGATATTTTAAAATTGTTTAAACTTTTTAACTTTATACTAGGTACAAACATTACGTTTGGTTAAAGTTTGATTCTACCATTTACTTTAGGTGAGATATGGTCCCAAGGCGTATTTCAACTTGAAACACGATTTCTACGTTATTAGAGTCTGAAATAAACATTTTTCGTTTACAAGGCGTATTTCAACTTGAAAGACGATTTCTACGTTTTTAGAGTCTGAAATGAACATTTTTCGTTTACTCGCCTAAATATAGTAATATTTTAAATTGTTTAAACTTTTTAACTTTACCCTAGGTACAAACATTACGTTTGGTTAAAGTTTGATTCTACCATTTACTTTAGGTGAGATATGGTACCAAGGCGTATTTCAACTTGAAACACGATTTCTGCGGTTTTAGAGTCTGAGACGAACATTTTTCGTTTACTCGCCTAAATATAGTGATATTTTCAAATTGTTTAAACTTTTTAACTTTACCCTAGGTACAAACATTACGTTTGGTTTAAAGTTTGATTCTACCATTTACTTTAGGTGAGATATGGTCCCAAGGCGTATTTCAACTTGAAACACGATTTCTACGTTATTAGAGTCTGAAATAAACATTTTTCGTTTACAAGGCGTATTTCAACTTGAAACACGATTTCTACGTTTTTAGAGTCTGAAATGAACATTTTTCGTTTACTCGCCTAAATATAGTGATATTTTCAAATTGGGGTAGATGGCTCAGTGGTATCGAGTCGGCCTGTGGATCTTGAGAACCCTGGTTCGATCCCCACAGCCGACAAACAATTTTCACCAATTTAAAAATCTACCCCTGTGGCTCCCTCTCCACTAATATCTTTGAGGGCCGTGATTTGACGGCTGGTAACCGCACTTCACGCGACAAAATATATCACTTACCGAGATCTGCTTAGGCAGAGTGCCACACCCAGTAATGGGTAAAAGGCGTGATGATATATTTATTTGTTTAAACTTTTTAACTTTACCCTAGGTACAAACATTACGATTGGTTAAAGTTTGATTCTACCATTTACTTTAGGTGAGATATGGTCCCAAGGCGTATTTCAACTTGAAACACGATTTCTACGTTATTAGAGTCTGAAATAAACATTTTTCGTTTACAAGGCGTATTTCAACTTGAAAGACGATTTCTACGTTTTTAGAGTCTGAAATGAACATTTTTCGTTTACTCGCCTAAATATAGTGATATTTTAAAATTGTTTAAACTTTTTAACTTTATACTAGGTACAAACATTACGATTGGTTAAAGTTTGATTCTACCATTTACTTTAGGTGAGATATGGTCCCAAGGCGTATTTCAACTTGAAACACGATTTCTACGTTATTAGAGTCTGAAATAAACATTTTTCGTTTACAAGGCGTATTTCAACTTGAAACACGATTTCTACGTTTTTAGAGTCTGAAATAAACATTTTTCGTTTACAAGGCGTATTTCAACTTGAAAGACGATTTCTACGTTTTTAGAGTCTGAAATGAACATTTTTCGTTTACTCGCCTAAATATAGTAATATTTTAAAATTGTTTAAACTTTTTAACTTTACCCTAGGTACAAACATTACGTTTGGTTAAAGTTTGATTCTACCATTTACTTTAGGTGAGATATGGTACCAAGGCGTATTTCAACTTGAAACACGATTTCTGCGGTTTTAGAGTCTGAGACGAACATTTTTCGTTTACTCGCCTAAATATAGTGATATTTTCAAATTGTTTAAACTTTTTAACTTTACCCTAGGTACAAACATTACGTTTGGTTAAAGTTTGATTCTACCATTTACTTTAGGTGAGATATGGTCCCAAGGCGTATTTCAACTTGAAACACGATTTCTACGTTATTAGAGTCTGAAATAAACATTTTTCGTTTACAAGGCGTATTTCAACTTGAAAGACGATTTCTACGTTTTTAGAGTCTGAAATGAACATTTTTCGTTTACTCGCCTAAATATAGTGATATTTTAAAATTGTTTAAACTTTTTAACTTTACCCTAGGTACAAACATTACGTTTTGTTAAAGTTTGATTCTACCATTTACTTTAGGTGAGATATGGTCCCAAGGCGTATTTCAACTTGAAACACGATTTCTACGTTATTAGAGTCTGAAATAAACATTTTTCGTTTACAAGGCGTATTTCAAATTGAAACACGATTTCTACGTTTTTAGAGTCTGAAATGAACATTTTTCGTTTACTCGCCTAAATATTGTGATATTTTCAAATTGTTTAAACTTTTTAACTTTACCCTAGGTACAAACATTACGTTTGGTTAAAGTTTGATTCTACCATTTACTTTAGGTGAGATATGGTCCCAAGGCGTATTTCAACTTGAAACACGATTTCTATGTTATTAGAGTCTGAAATAAACATTTTTCGTTTACAAGGCGTATTTCAACTTGAAAGACGATTTCTAAGTTTTTAGAGTCTGAAATGAACATTTTTCGTTTACTCGCCTAAATATAGTAATATTTTAAAATTGTTTAAACTTTTTAACTTTACCCTAGGTACAAACATTACGTTTGGTTAAAGTTTGATTCTACCATTTACTTTAGGTGAGATATGGTCCCAAGGCGTATTTCAACTTGAAACACGATTTCTACGTTATTAGAGTCTGAAATAAACATTTTTCGTTTACAAGGCGTATTTCAACTTGAAAGACGATTTCTACGTTTTTAGAGTCTGAAATGAACATTTTTCGTTTACTCGCCTAAATATAGTGATATTTTAAAATTGTTTAAACTTTTTAACTTTATACTAGGTACAAACATTACGTTTGGTTAAAGTTTGATTCTACCATTTACTTTAGGTGAGATATGGTCCCAAGGCGTATTTCAACTTGAAACACGATTTCTACGTTATTAGAGTCTGAAATAAACATTTTTCGTTTACAAGGCGTATTTCAACTTGAAAGACGATTTCTACGTTTTTAGAGTCTGAAATGAACATTTTTCGTTTACTCGCCTAAATATAGTGATATTTTAAAATTGTTTAAACTTTTTAACTTTACCCTAGGTACAAACATTACGTTTTGTTAAAGTTTGATTCTACCATTTACTTTAGGTGAGATATGGTCCCAAGGCGTATTTCAACTTGAAACACGATTTCTACGTTATTAGAGTCTGAAATAAACATTTTTCGTTTACAAGGCGTATTTCAAATTGAAACACGATTTCTACGTTTTTAGAGTCTGAAATGAACATTTTTCGTTTACTCGCCTAAATATTGTGATATTTTCAAATTGTTTAAACTTTTTAACTTTACCCTAGGTACAAACATTACGTTTGGTTAAAGTTTGATTCTACCATTTACTTTAGGTTTTTACGTAGGTTTTAGAGTCTGAGACGAACATTTTTCGTTTACTCGCCTAAATATAGTGATATTTTCAAATTGTTTAAACTTTTTAACTTTACCCTAGGTACAAACATTACGTTTGGTTAAAGTTTGATTCTACCATTTACTTTAGGTGAGATATGGTCCCAAGGCGAATTTCAACTTGAAACACGATTTCTACGTTATTAGAGTCTGAAATAAACATTTTTCGTTTACAAGGCGTATTTCAACTTGAAAGACGATTTCTACGTTTTTAGA
Source organism: Pterostichus niger (assembly GCA_947425015.1). Taxonomy (NCBI): domain Eukaryota; kingdom Metazoa; phylum Arthropoda; class Insecta; order Coleoptera; family Carabidae; genus Pterostichus; species Pterostichus niger. Next base: position 6,109 of record CANDYQ010000066.1, read on the forward strand.
GTCTGAAATGAACATTTTTCGTTTACTCGCCTAAATATAGTGATATTTTAAAATTGTTTAAACTTTTTAACTTTACCCTAGGTACAAACATTACGTTTGGTTAAAGTTTGATTCTACCATTTACTTTAGGTGAGATATGGTCCCAAGGCGTATTTCAACTTGAAACACGATTTCTACGTTATTAGAGTCTGAAATAAACATTTTTCGTTTACAAGGCGTATTTCAACTTGAAAGACGATTTCTACGTTTTTAGAGTCTGAAATGAACATTTTTCGTTTACTCGCCTAAATATAGTGATATTTTAAAATTGTTTAAACTTTTTAACTTTATACTAGGTACAAACATTACGTTTGGTTAAAGTTTGATTCTACCATTTACTTTAGGTGAGATATGGTCCCAAGGCGTATTTCAACTTGAAACACGATTTCTACGTTATTAGAGTCTGAAATAAACATTTTTCGTTTACAAGGCGTATTTCAACTTGAAACACGATTTCTACGTTTTTAGAGTCTGAAATAAACATTTTTCGTTTACAAGGCGTATTTCAACTTGAAAGACGATTTCTACGTTTTTAGAGTCTGAAATGAACATTTTTCGTTTACTCGCCTAAATATAGTAATATTTTAAAATTGTTTAAACTTTTTAACTTTACCCTAGGTACAAACATTACGTTTGGTTAAAGTTTGATTCTACCATTTACTTTAGGTGAGATATGGTACCAAGGCGTATTTCAACTTGAAACACGATTTCTGCGGTTTTAGAGTCTGAGACGAACATTTTTCGTTTACTCGCCTAAATATAGTGATATTTTCAAATTGTTTAAACTTTTTAACTTTACCCTAGGTACAAACATTACGTTTGGTTAAAGTTTGATTCTACCATTTACTTTAGGTGAGATATGGTCCCAAGGCGTATTTCAACTTGAAACACGATTTCTACGTTTTTAGAGTCTGAAATGAACATTTTTCGTTTACTCGCCTAAATATAGTGATATTTTCAAATTGTTTAAACTTTTTAACTTTACCCTAGGTACAAACATTACGTTTGGTTAAAGTTTGATTCTACCATTTACTTTAGGTGAGATATGGTCCCAAGGCGTATTTCAACTTGAAACACGATTTCTACGTTATTAGAGTCTGAAATAAACATTTTTCGTTTACAAGGCGTATTTCAACTTGAAAGACGATTTCTACGTTTTTAGAGTCTGAAATGAACATTTTTCGTTTACTCGCCTAAATATAGTGATATTTTAAAATTGTTTAAACTTTTTAACTTTACCCTAGGTACAAACATTACGTTTGGTTAAAGTTTGATTCTACCATTTACTTTAGGTGAGATATGGTCCCAAGGCGTATTTCAACTTGAAACACGATTTCTACGTTATTAGAGTCTGAAATAAACATTTTTCGTTTACAAGGCGTATTTCAACTTGAAAGACGATTTCTACGTTTTTAGAGTCTGAAATGAACATTTTTCGTTTACTCGCCTAAATATAGTGATATTTTAAAATTGTTTAAACTTTTTAACTTTATACTAGGTACAAACATTACGTTTGGTTAAAGTTTGATTCTACCATTTACTTTAGGTGAGATATGGTCCCAAGGCGTATTTCAACTTGAAACACGATTTCTACGTTATTAGAGTCTGAAATAAACATTTTTCGTTTACAAGGCGTATTTCAACTTGAAACACGATTTCTACGTTTTTAGAGTCTGAAATAAACATTTTTCGTTTACAAGGCGTATTTCAACTTGAAAGACGATTTCTACGTTTTTAGAGTCTGAAATGAACATTTTTCGTTTACTCGCCTAAATATAGTAATATTTTAAAATTGTTTAAACTTTTTAACTTTACCCTAGGTACAAACATTACGTTTGGTTAAAGTTTGATTCTACCATTTACTTTAGGTGAGATATGGTCCCAAGGCGTATTTCAACTTGAAACACGATTTCTACGTTATTAGAGTCTGAAATAAACATTTTTCGTTTACAAGGCGTATTTCAACTTGAAAGACGATTTCTACGTTTTTAGAGTCTGAGACGAACATTTTTCGTTTACTCGCCTAAATATAGTGATATTTTCAAATTGTTTAAACTTTTTAACTTTACCCTAGGTACAAACATTACGTTTGGTTAAAGTTTGATTCTACCATTTACTTTAGGTGAGATATGGTCCCAAGGCGTATTTCAACTTGAAACACGATTTCTACGTTATTAGAGTCTGAAATAAACATTTTTCGTTTACAAGGCGTATTTCAACTTGAAACACGATTTCTACGTTTTTAGAGTCTGAAATGAACATTTTTCGTTTACTCGCCTAAATATAGTGATATTTTCAAATTGTTTAAACTTTTTAACTTTACCCTAGGTACAAACATTACGTTTGGTTAAAGTTTGATTCTACCATTTACTTTAGGTGAGATATGGTCCCAAGGCGAATTTCAACTTGAAACACGATTTCTACGTTATTAGAGTCTGAAATAAACATTTTTCGTTTACAAGGCGTATTTCAACTTGAAAGACGATTTCTACGTTTTTAGAGTCTGAAATGAACATTTTTCGTTTACTCGCCTAAATATAGTGATATTTTAAAATTGTTTAAACTTTTTAACTTTACCCTAGGTACAAACATTACGTTTGGTTAAAGTTTGATTCTACCATTTACTTTAGGTGAGATATGGTCCCAAGGCGTATTTCAACTTGAAACACGATTTCTACGTTATTAGAGTCTGAAATAAACATTTTTCGTTTACAAGGCGTATTTCAACTTGAAAGACGATTTCTACGTTTTTAGAGTCTGAAATGAACATTTTTCGTTTACTCGCCTAAATATAGTGATATTTTAAAATTGTTTAAACTTTTTAACTTTACCCTAGGTACAAACATTACGTTTGGTTAAAGTTTGATTCTACCATTTACTTTAGGTGAGATATGGTCCCAAGGCGTATTTCAACTTGAAACACGATTTCTACGTTATTAGAGTCTGAAATAAACATTTTTCGTTTACAAGGCTTATTTCAACTTGAAAGACGATTTCTACGTTTTTAGAGTCTGAAATGAACATTTTTCGTTTACTCGCCTAAATATAGTGATATTTTAAAATTGTTTAAACTTTTTAACTTTATACTAGGTACAAACATTACGTTTGGTTAAAGTTTGATTCTACCATTTACTTTAGGTGAGATATGGTCCCAAGGCGTATTTCAACTTGAAACACGATTTCTACGTTATTAGAGTCTGAAATAAACATTTTTCGTTTACAAGGCGTATTTCAACTTGAAACACGATTTCTACGTTTTTAGAGTCTGAAATGAACATTTTTCGTTTACTCGCCTAAATATAGTAATATTTTAAAATTGTTTAAACTTTTTAACTTTACCCTAGGTACAAACATTACGTTTGGTTAAAGTTTGATTCTACCATTTACTTTAGGTGAGATATGGTACCAAGGCGTATTTCAACTTGAAACACGATTTCTGCGGTTTTAGAGTCTGAGACGAACATTTTTCGTTTACTCGCCTAAATATAGTGATATTTTCAAATTGTTTAAACTTTTTAACTTTACCCTAGGTACAAACATTACGTTTGGTTAAAGTTTGATTCTACCATTTACTTTAGGTGAGATATGGTCCCAAGGCGTATTTCAACTTGAAACACGATTTCTACGTTATTAGAGTCTGAAATAAACATTTTTCGTTTACAAGGCGTATTTCAACTTGAAACACGATTTCTACGTTTTTAGAGTCTGAAATGAACATTTTTCGTTTACTCGCCTAAATATAGTGATATTTTCAAATTGGGGTAGATGGCTCAGTGGTATCGAGTCGGCCTGTGGATCTTGAGAACCCTGGTTCGATCCCCACAGCCGACAAACAATTTTCACCAATTTAAAAATCTACCCCTGTGGCTCCCTCTCCACTAATATCTTTGAGGGCCGTGATTTGACGGCTGGTAACCGCACTTCACGCGACAAAATATATCACTTACCGAGATCTGCTTAGGCAGAGTGCCACACCCAGTAATGGGTAAAAGGCGTGATGATATATTTATTTGTTTAAACTTTTTAACTTTACCCTAGGTACAAACATTACGATTGGTTAAAGTTTGATTCTACCATTTACTTTAGGTGAGATATGGTCCCAAGGCGTATTTCAACTTGAAACACGATTTCTACGTTATTAGAGTCTGAAATAAACATTTTTCGTTTACAAGGCGTATTTCAACTTGAAAGACGATTTCTACGTTTTTAGAGTCTGAAATGAACATTTTTCGTTTACTCGCCTAAATATAGTGATATTTTAAAATTGTTTAAACTTTTTAACTTTATACTAGGTACAAACATTACGTTTGGTTAAAGTTTGATTCTACCATTTACTTTAGGTGAGATATGGTCCCAAGGCGTATTTCAACTTGAAACACGATTTCTACGTTATTAGAGTCTGAAATAAACATTTTTCGTTTACAAGGCGTATTTCAACTTGAAACACGATTTCTACGTTTTTAGAGTCTGAAATAAACATTTTTCGTTTACAAGGCGTATTTCAACTTGAAAGACGATTTCTACGTTTTTAGAGTCTGAAATGAACATTTTTCGTTTACTCGCCTAAATATAGTAATATTTTAAAATTGTTTAAACTTTTTAACTTTACCCTAGGTACAAACATTACGTTTGGTTAAAGTTTGATTCTACCATTTACTTTAGGTGAGATATGGTACCAAGGCGTATTTCAACTTGAAACACGATTTCTGCGGTTTTAGAGTCTGAGACGAACATTTTTCGTTTACTCGCCTAAATATAGTGATATTTTCAAATTGTTTAAACTTTTTAACTTTACCCTAGGTACAAACATTACGTTTGGTTAAAGTTTGATTCTACCATTTACTTTAGGTGAGATATGGTCCCAAGGCGTATTTCAACTTGAAACACGATTTCTACGTTATTAGAGTCTGAAATAAACATTTTTCGTTTACAAGGCGTATTTCAACTTGAAAGACGATTTCTACGTTTTTAGAGTCTGAAATGAACATTTTTCGTTTACTCGCCTAAATATAGTGATATTTTAAAATTGTTTAAACTTTTTAACTTTATACTAGGTACAAACATTACGTTTGGTTAAAGTTTGATTCTACCATTTACTTTAGGTGAGATATGGTCCCAAGGCGTATTTCAACTTGAAACACGATTTCTACGTTATTAGAGTCTGAAATAAACATTTTTCGTTTACAAGGCGTATTTCAACTTGAAAGACGATTTCTACGTTTTTAGAGTCTGAAATGAACATTTTTCGTTTACTCGCCTAAATATAGTAATATTTTAAAATTGTTTAAACTTTTTAACTTTACCCTAGGTACAAACATTACGTTTGGTTAAAGTTTGATTCTACCATTTACTTTAGGTGAGATATGGTACCAAGGCGTATTTCAACTTGAAACACGATTTCTGCGGTTTTAGAGTCTGAGACGAACATTTTTCGTTTACTCGCCTAAATATAGTGATATTTTCAAATTGTTTAAACTTTTTAACTTTACCCTAGGTACAAACATTACGTTTGGTTAAAGTTTGATTCTACCATTTACTTTAGGTGAGATATGGTCCCAAGGCGTATTTCAACTTGAAACACGATTTCTACGTTATTAGAGTCTGAAATAAACATTTTTCGTTTACAAGGCGTATTTCAACTTGAAACACGATTTCTACGTTTTTAGAGTCTGAAATGAACATTTTTCGTTTACTCGCCTAAATATAGTGATATTTTCAAATTGGGGTAGATGGCTCAGTGGTATCGAGTCGGCCTGTGGATCTTGAGAACCCTGGTTCGATCCCCACAGCCGACAAACAATTTTCACCAATTTAAAAATCTACCCCTGTGGCTCCCTCTCCACTAATATCTTTGAGGGCCGTGATTTGACGGCTGGTAACCGCACTTCACGCGACAAAATATATCACTTACCGAGATCTGCTTAGGCAGAGTGCCACACCCAGTAATGGGTAAAAGGCGTGATGATATATTTATTTGTTTAAACTTTTTAACTTTACCCTAGGTACAAACATTACGATTGGTTAAAGTTTGATTCTACCATTTACTTTAGGTGAGATATGGTCCCAAGGCGTATTTCAACTTGAAACACGATTTCTACGTTATTAGAGTCTGAAATAAACATTTTTCGTTTACAAGGCGTATTTCAACTTGAAAGACGATTTCTACGTTTTTAGAGTCTGAAATGAACATTTTTCGTTTACTCGCCTAAATATAGTGATATTTTAAAATTGTTTAAACTTTTTAACTTTATACTAGGTACAAACATTACGATTGGTTAAAGTTTGATTCTACCATTTACTTTAGGTGAGATATGGTCCCAAGGCGTATTTCAACTTGAAACACGATTTCTACGTTATTAGAGTCTGAAATAAACATTTTTCGTTTACAAGGCGTATTTCAACTTGAAACACGATTTCTACGTTTTTAGAGTCTGAAATAAACATTTTTCGTTTACAAGGCGTATTTCAACTTGAAAGACGATTTCTACGTTTTTAGAGTCTGAAATGAACATTTTTCGTTTACTCGCCTAAATATAGTAATATTTTAAAATTGTTTAAACTTTTTAACTTTACCCTAGGTACAAACATTACGTTTGGTTAAAGTTTGATTCTACCATTTACTTTAGGTGAGATATGGTACCAAGGCGTATTTCAACTTGAAACACGATTTCTGCGGTTTTAGAGTCTGAGACGAACATTTTTCGTTTACTCGCCTAAATATAGTGATATTTTCAAATTGTTTAAACTTTTTAACTTTACCCTAGGTACAAACATTACGTTTGGTTAAAGTTTGATTCTACCATTTACTTTAGGTGAGATATGGTCCCAAGGCGTATTTCAACTTGAAACACGATTTCTACGTTATTAGAGTCTGAAATAAACATTTTTCGTTTACAAGGCGTATTTCAACTTGAAAGACGATTTCTACGTTTTTAGAGTCTGAAATGAACATTTTTCGTTTACTCGCCTAAATATAGTGATATTTTAAAATTGTTTAAACTTTTTAACTTTACCCTAGGTACAAACATTACGTTTTGTTAAAGTTTGATTCTACCATTTACTTTAGGTGAGATATGGTCCCAAGGCGTATTTCAACTTGAAACACGATTTCTACGTTATTAGAGTCTGAAATAAACATTTTTCGTTTACAAGGCGTATTTCAAATTGAAACACGATTTCTACGTTTTTAGAGTCTGAAATGAACATTTTTCGTTTACTCGCCTAAATATTGTGATATTTTCAAATTGTTTAAACTTTTTAACTTTACCCTAGGTACAAACATTACGTTTGGTTAAAGTTTGATTCTACCATTTACTTTAGGTGAGATATGGTCCCAAGGCGTATTTCAACTTGAAACACGATTTCTATGTTATTAGAGTCTGAAATAAACATTTTTCGTTTACAAGGCGTATTTCAACTTGAAAGACGATTTCTAAGTTTTTAGAGTCTGAAATGAACATTTTTCGTTTACTCGCCTAAATATAGTAATATTTTAAAATTGTTTAAACTTTTTAACTTTACCCTAGGTACAAACATTACGTTTGGTTAAAGTTTGATTCTACCATTTACTTTAGGTGAGATATGGTCCCAAGGCGTATTTCAACTTGAAACACGATTTCTACGTTATTAGAGTCTGAAATAAACATTTTTCGTTTACAAGGCGTATTTCAACTTGAAAGACGATTTCTACGTTTTTAGAGTCTGAAATGAACATTTTTCGTTTACTCGCCTAAATATAGTGATATTTTAAAATTGTTTAAACTTTTTAACTTTATACTAGGTACAAACATTACGTTTGGTTAAAGTTTGATTCTACCATTTACTTTAGGTGAGATATGGTCCCAAGGCGTATTTCAACTTGAAACACGATTTCTACGTTATTAGAGTCTGAAATAAACATTTTTCGTTTACAAGGCGTATTTCAACTTGAAAGACGATTTCTACGTTTTTAGAGTCTGAAATGAACATTTTTCGTTTACTCGCCTAAATATAGTGATATTTTAAAATTGTTTAAACTTTTTAACTTTACCCTAGGTACAAACATTACGTTTTGTTAAAGTTTGATTCTACCATTTACTTTAGGTGAGATATGGTCCCAAGGCGTATTTCAACTTGAAACACGATTTCTACGTTATTAGAGTCTGAAATAAACATTTTTCGTTTACAAGGCGTATTTCAAATTGAAACACGATTTCTACGTTTTTAGAGTCTGAAATGAACATTTTTCGTTTACTCGCCTAAATATTGTGATATTTTCAAATTGTTTAAACTTTTTAACTTTACCCTAGGTACAAACATTACGTTTGGTTAAAGTTTGATTCTACCATTTACTTTAGGTTTTTACGTAGGTTTTAGAGTCTGAGACGAACATTTTTCGTTTACTCGCCTAAATATAGTGATATTTTCAAATTGTTTAAACTTTTTAACTTTACCCTAGGTACAAACATTACGTTTGGTTAAAGTTTGATTCTACCATTTACTTTAGGTGAGATATGGTCCCAAGGCGAATTTCAACTTGAAACACGATTTCTACGTTATTAGAGTCTGAAATAAACATTTTTCGTTTACAAGGCGTATTTCAACTTGAAAGACGATTTCTACGTTTTTAGAGTCTGAAATGAACATTTTTCGTTTACTCGCCTAAATATAGTGATATTTTAAAATTGTTTAAACTTTTTAACTTTACCCTAGGTACAAACATTACGTTTGGTTAAAGTTTGATTCTACCATTTACTTTAGGTGAGATATGGTCCCAAGGCGTATTTCAACTTGAAACACGATTTCTACGTTATTAGAGTCTGAAATAAACATTTTTCGTTTACAAGGCGTATTTCAACTTGAAAGACGATTTCTACGTTTTTAGAGTCTGAAATGAACATTTTTCGTTTACTCGCCTAAATATAGTGATATTTTAAAATTGTTTAAACTTTTTAACTTTATACTAGGTACAAACATTACGTTTGGTTAAAGTTTGATTCTACCATTTACTTTAGGTGAGATATGGTCCCAAGGCGTATTTCAACTTGAAACACGATTTCTACGTTATTAGAGTCTGAAATAAACATTTTTCGTTTACAAGGCGTATTTCAACTTGAAACACGATTTCTACGTTTTTAGAGTCTGAAATAAACATTTTTCGTTTACAAGGCGTATTTCAACTTGAAAGACGATTTCTACGTTTTTAGAGTCTGAAATGAACATTTTTCGTTTACTCGCCTAAATATAGTAATATTTTAAAATTGTTTAAACTTTTTAACTTTACCCTAGGTACAAACATTACGTTTGGTTAAAGTTTGATTCTACCATTTACTTTAGGTGAGATATGGTACCAAGGCGTATTTCAACTTGAAACACGATTTCTGCGGTTTTAGAGTCTGAGACGAACATTTTTCGTTTACTCGCCTAAATATAGTGATATTTTCAAATTGTTTAAACTTTTTAACTTTACCCTAGGTACAAACATTACGTTTGGTTAAAGTTTGATTCTACCATTTACTTTAGGTGAGATATGGTCCCAAGGCGTATTTCAACTTGAAACACGATTTCTACGTTATTAGAGTCTGAAATAAACATTTTTCGTTTACAAGGCGTATTTCAACTTGAAAGACGATTTCTACGTTTTTAGAGTCTGAAATGAACATTTTTCGTTTACTCGCCTAAATATAGTGATATTTTAAAATTGTTTAAACTTTTTAACTTTACCCTAGGTACAAACATTACGTTTTGTTAAAGTTTGATTCTACCATTTACTTTAGGTGAGATATGGTCCCAAGGCGTATTTCAACTTGAAACACGATTTCTACGTTATTAGAGTCTGAAATAAACATTTTTCGTTTACAAGGCGTATTTCAAATTGAAACACGATTTCTACGTTTTTAGAGTCTGAAATGAACATTTTTCGTTTACTCGCCTAAATATTGTGATATTTTCAAATTGTTTAAACTTTTTAACTTTACCCTAGGTACAAACATTACGTTTGGTTAAAGTTTGATTCTACCATTTACTTTAGGTGAGATATGGTCCCAAGGCGTATTTCAACTTGCAACACGATTTCTACGTTATTAGAGTCTGAAATAAACATTTTTCGTTTACAAGGCGTATTTCAACTTGAAAGACGATTTCTACGTTTTTAGAGTCTGAAATGAACATTTTTCGTTTACTCGCCTAAATATAGTAATATTTTAAAATTGTTTAAACTTTTTAACTTTACCCTAGGTACAAACATTACGTTTGGTTAAAGTTTGATTCTACCATTTACTTTAGGTGAGATATGGTCCCAAGGCGTATTTCAACTAGAAACACGATTTCTACGTTATTAGAGTCTGAAATAAACATTTTTCGTTTACAAGGCGTATTTCAACTTGAAAGACGATTTCTACGTTTTTAGAGTCTGAAATGAACATTTTTCGTTTACTCGCCTAAATATAGTGATATTTTAAAATTGTTTAAACTTTTTAACTTTATACTAGGTACAAACATTACGTTTGGTTAAAGTTTGATTCTACCATTTACTTTAGGTGAGATATGGTCCCAAGGCGTATTTCAACTTGAAACACGATTTCTACGTTATTAGAGTCTAAAATAAACATTTTTCGTTTACAAGGCGTATTTCAACTTGAAAGACGATTTCTACGTTTTTAGAGTCTGAAATGAACATTTTTCGTTTACTCGCCTAAATATAGTGATATTTTAAAATTGTTTAAACTTTTTAACTTTACCCTAGGTACAAACATTACGTTTTGTTAAAGTTTGATTCTACCATTTACTTTAGGTGAGATATGGTCCCAAGGCGTATTTCAACTTGAAACACGATTTCTACGTTATTAGAGTCTGAAATAAACATTTTTCGTTTACAAGGCGTATTTCAAATTGAAACACGATTTCTACGTTTTTAGAGTCTGAAATGAACATTTTTCGTTTACTCGCCTAAATATTGTGATATTTTCAAATTGTTTAAACTTTTTAACTTTACCCTAGGTACAAACATTACGTTTGGTTAAAGTTTGATTCTACCATTTACTTTAGGTTTTTACGTAGGTTTTAGAGTCTGAGACGAACATTTTTCGTTTACTCGCCTAAATATAGTGATATTTTCAAATTGTTTAAACTTTTTAACTTTACCCTAGGTACAAACATTACGTTTGGTTAAAGTTTGATTCTACCATTTACTTTAGGTGAGATATGGTCCCAAGGCGTATTTCAACTTGAAACACGATTTCTACGTTATTAGAGTCTGAAATAAACATTTTTCGTTTACAAGGCGTATTTCAACTTGAAAGACGATTTCTACGTTTTTAGAGTCTGAAATGAACATTTTTCGTTTACTCGCCTAAATATAGTGATATTTTAAAATTGTTTAAACTTTTTAACTTTATACTAGGTACAAACATTACGTTTGGTTAAAGTTTGATTCTACCATTTACTTTAGGTGAGATATGGTCCCAAGGCGTATTTCAACTTGAAACACGATTTCTACGTTATTAGAGTCTGAAATAAACATTTTTCGTTTACAAGGCGTATTTCAACTTGAAACACGATTTCTACGTTTTTAGAGTCTGAAATGAACATTTTTCGTTTACTCGCCTAAATATAGTGATATTTTCAAATTGTTTAAACTTTTTAACTTTACCCTAGGTACAAACATTACGTTTGGTTAAAGTTTGATTCTACCATTTACTTTAGGTGAGATATGGTCCCAAGGCGTATTTCAACTTGAAACACGATTTCTACGTTATTAGAGTCTGAAATAAACATTTTTCGTTTACAAGGCGTATTTCAACTTGAAAGACGATTTCTACGTTTTTAGAGTCTGAAATGAACATTTTTCGTTTACTCGCCTAAATATAGTGATATTTTAAAATTGTTTAAACTTTTTAACTTTATACTAGGTACAAACATTACGTTTGGTTAAAGTTTGATTCTACCATTTACTTTAGGTGAGATATGGTCCCAAGGCGTATTTCAACTTGAAACACGATTTCTACGTTATTAGAGTCTGAAATAAACATTTTTCGTTTACAAGGCGTATTTCAACTTGAAACACGATTTCTACGTTTTTAGAGTCTGAAATAAACATTTTTCGTTTACAAGGCGTATTTCAACTTGAAAGACGATTTCTACGTTTTTAGAGTCTGAAATGAACATTTTTCGTTTACTCGCCTAAATATAGTAATATTTTAAAATTGTTTAAACTTTTTAACTATACCCTAGGTACAAACATTACGTTTGGTTAAAGTTTGATTCTACCATTTACTTTAGGTGAGATATGGTACCAAGGCGTATTTCAACTTGAAAGACGATTTCTACGTTTTTAGAGTCTGAAATGAACATTTTTCGTTTACTCGCCTAAATATAGTGATATTTTAAAATTGTTTAAACTTTTTAACTTTATACTAGGTACAAACATTACGTTTGGTTAAAGTTTGATTCTACCATTTACTTTAGGTGAGATATGGTCCCAAGGCGTATTTCAACTTGAAACACGATTTCTACGTTATTAGAGTCTGAAATAAACATTTTTCGTTTACAAGGCGTATTTCAACTTGAAAGACGATTTCTACGTTTTTAGAGTCTGAAATGAACATTTTTCGTTTACTCGCCTAAATATAGTGATATTTTAAAATTGTTTAAACTTTTTAACTTTATACTAGGTACAAACATTACGTTTGGTTAAAGTTTGATTCTACCATTTACTTTAGGTGAGATATGGTCCCAAGGCGTATTTCAACTTGAAACACGATTTCTACGTTATTAGAGTCTGAAATAAACATTTTTCGTTTACAAGGCGTATTTCAACTTGAAAGACGATTTCTACGTTTTTAGAGTCTGAAATGAACATTTTTCGTTTACTCGCCTAAATATAGTAATATTTTAAAATTGTTTAAACTTTTTAACTTTACCCTAGGTACAAACATTACGTTTGGTTAAAGTTTGATTCTACCATTTACTTTAGGTGAGATATGGTACCAAGGCGTATTTCAACTTGAAACACGATTTCTACGTTTTTAGAGTCTGAAATGAACATTTTTCGTTTACTCGCCTAAATATAGTGATATTTTCAAATTGGGGTAGATGGCTCAGTGGTATCGAGTCGGCCTGTGGATCTTGAGAACCCTGGTTCGATCCCCACAGCCGACAAACAATTTTCACCAATTTAAAAATCTACCCCTGTCTCCACTAATATCTTTGAGGGCCGTGATTTGACGGCTGGTAACCGCACTTCACGCGACAAAATATATCACTTACCGAGATCTGCTTAGGCAGAGTGCCACACCCAGTAATGGGTAAAAGGCGTGATGATATATTTATTTGTTTAAACTTTTTAACTTTACCCTAGGTACAAACATTACGATTGGTTAAAGTTTGATTCTACCATTTACTTTAGGTGAGATATGGTCCCAAGGCGTATTTCAACTTGAAACACGATTTCTACGTTATTAGAGTCTGAAATAAACATTTTTCGTTTACAAGGCGTATTTCAACTTGAAAGACGATTTCTACGTTTTTAGAGTCTGAAATGAACATTTTTCGTTTACTCGCCTAAATATAGTGATATTTTAAAATTGTTTAAACTTTTTAACTTTATACTAGGTACAAACATTACGTTTGGTTAAAGTTTGATTCTACCATTTACTTTAGGTGAGATATGGTCCCAAGGCGTATTTCAACTTGAAACACGATTTCTACGTTATTAGAGTCTGAAATAAACATTTTTCGTTTACAAGGCGTATTTCAACTTGAAACACGATTTCTACGTTTTTAGAGTCTGAAATGAACATTTTTCGTTTACTCGCCTAAATATAGTGATATTTTAAAATTGTTTAAACTTTTTAACTTTATACTAGGTACAAACATTACGTTTGGTTAAAGTTTGATTCTACCATTTACTTTAGGTGAGATATGGTCCCAAGGCGTATTTCAACTTGAAACACGATTTCTACGTTATTAGAGTCTGAAATAAACATTTTTCGTTTACAAGCCGTATTTCAACTTGAAAGACGATTTCTACGTTTTTAGAGTCTGAAATGAACATTTTTCGTTTACTCGCCTAAATATAGTAATATTTTAAAATTGTTTAAACTTTTTAACTTTACCCTAGGTACAAACATTACGTTTGGTTAAAGTTTGATTCTACCATTTACTTTAGGTGAGATATGGTCCCAAGGCGTATTTCAACTTGAAACACGATTTCTACGTTTTTAGAGTCTGAAATGAACATTTTTCGTTTACTCGCCTAAATATAGTGATATTTTAAAATTGTTTAAACTTTTTAACTTTATACTAGGTACAAACATTACGTTTGGTTAAAGTTTGATTCTACCATTTACTTTAGGTGAGATATGGTCCCAAGGCGTATTTCAACTTGAAACACGATTTCTACGTTATTAGAGTCTGAAATAAACATTTTTCGTTTACAAGGCGTATTTCAACTTGAAAGACGATTTCTACGTTTTTAGAGTCTGAAATGAACATTTTTCGTTTACTCGCCTAAATATAGTAATATTTTAAAATTGTTTAAACTTTTTAACTTTACCCTAGGTACAAACATTACGTTTGGTTAAAATTTGATTCTACCATTTACTTTAGGTGAGATATGGTACCAAGGCGTATTTCAACTTGAAACACGATTTCTACGTTTTTAGAGTCTGAAATGAACATTTTTCGTTTACTCGCCTAAATATAGTGATATTTTCAAATTGTTTAAACTTTTTAACTTTACCCTAGGTACAAACATTACGTTTGGTTAAAGTTTGATTCTACCATTTACTTTAGGTGAGATATGGTCCCAAGGCGTATTTCAACTTGAAACACGATTTCTACGTTATTAGAGTCTGAAATAAACATTTTTCGTTTACAAGGCGTATTTCAAATTGAAACACGATTTCTACGTTTTTAGAGTCTGAAATGAACATTTTTCGTTTACTCGCCTAAATATTGTGATATTTTCAAATTGTTTAAACTTTTTAACTTTACCCTAGGTACAAACATTACGTTTGGTTAAAGTTTGATTCTACCATTTACTTTAGGTTTTTACGTAGGTTTTAGAGTCTGAGACGAACATTTTTCGTTTACTCGCCTAAATATAGTGATATTTTCAAATTGTTTAAACTTTTTAACTTTACCCTAGGTACAAACATTACGTTTGGTTAAAGTTTGATTCTACCATTTACTTTAGGTGAGATATGGTCCCAAGGCGTATTTCAACTTGAAACACGATTTCTACGTTATTAGAGTCTGAAATAAACATTTTTCGTTTACAAGGCGTATTTCAACATGAAAGACGATTTCTACGTTTTTAGAGTCTGAAATGAACATTTTTCGTTTACTCGCCTAAATATAGTAATATTTTAAAATTGTTTAAACTTTTTAACTTTACCCTAGGTACAAACATTACGTTTGGTTAAAGTTTGATTTACTTTAGGTGAGATATGGTACCAAGGCGTATTTCAACTTGAAACACGATTTCTGCGGTTTTAGAGTCTGAGACGAACATTTTTCGTTTACTCGCCTAAGTATAGTGATATTTTCAAATTGTTTAAACTTTTTAACTTTACCCTAGGTACAAACATTACGTTTGGTTAAAGTTTGATTCTACCATTTACTTTAGGTGAGATATGGTCCCAAGGCGTATTTCAACTTGAAACACGATTTCTACGTTATTAGAGTCTGAAATAAACATTTTTCGTTTACAAGGCGTATTTCAACTTGAAAGACGATTTCTACGTTTTTAGAGTCTGAAATGAACATTTTTCGTTTACTCGCCTAAATATAGTGATATTTTAAAATTGTTTAAACTTTTTAACTTTATACTAGGTAAAAACATTACGTTTGGTTAAAGTTTGATTCTACCATTTACTTTAGGTGAGATATGGTCCCAAGGCGTATTTCAACTTGAAACACGATTTCTACGTTTTTAGAGTCTGAAATGAACATTTTTCGTTTACTCGCCTAAATATAGTGATATTTTCAAATTGTTTAAACTTTTTAACTTTACCCTAGGTACAAACATTACGTTTGGTTAAAGTTTGATTCTACCATTTACTTTAGGTGAGATATGGTCCCAAGGCGTATTTCAACTTGAAACACGATTTCTACGTTATTAGAGTCTGAAATAAACATTTTTCGTTTACAAGGCGTATTTCAACTTGAAAGACGATTTCTACGTTTTTAGAGTCTGAAATGAACATTTTTCGTTTACTCGCCTAAATATAGTGATATTTTAAAATTGTTTAAACTTTTTAACTTTATACTAGGTACAAACATTACGTTTGGTTAAAGTTTGATTCTACCATTTACTTTAGGTGAGATATGGTCCAAAGGCGTATTTCAACTTGAAACACGATTTCTACGTTATTAGAGTCTGAAATAAACATTTTTCGTTTACAAGGCGTATTTCAACTTGAAACACGATTTCTACGTTTTTAGCGTCTGAAATAAACATTTTTCGTTTACAAGGCGTATTTCAACTTGAAAGACGATTTCTACGTTTTTAGAGTCTGAAATGAACATTTTTCGTTTACTCGCCTAAATATAGTAATATTTTAAAATTGTTTAAACTTTTTAACTATACCCTAGGTACAAACATTACGTTTGGTTAAAGTTTGATTCTACCATTTACTTTAGGTGAGATATGGTACCAAGGCGTATTTCAACTTGAAAGACGATTTCTACGTTTTTAGAGTCTGAAATGAACATTTTTCGTTTACTCGCCTAAATATAGTGATATTTTAAAATTGTTTAAACTTTTTAACTTTATACTAGGTACAAACATTACGTTTGGTTAAAGTTTGATTCTACCATTTACTTTAGGTGAGATATGGTCCCAAGGCGTATTTCAACTTGAAACACGATTTCTACGTTATTAGAGTCTGAAATAAACATTTTTCGTTTACAAGGCGTATTTCAACTTGAAAGACGATTTCTACGTTTTTAGAGTCTGAAATGAACATTTTTCGTTTACTCGCCTAAATATAGTGATATTTTAAAATTGTTTAAACTTTTTAACTTTATACTAGGTACAAACATTACGTTTGGTTAAAGTTTGATTCTACCATTTACTTTAGGTGAGATATGGTCCCAAGGCGTATTTCAACTTGAAACACGATTTCTACGTTATTAGAGTCTGAAATAAACATTTTTCGTTTACAAGGCGTATTTCAACTTGAAAGACGATTTCTACGTTTTTAGAGTCTGAAATGAACATTTTTCGTTTACTCGCCTAAATATAGTAATATTTTAAAATTGTTTAAACTTTTTAACTTTACCCTAGGTACAAACATTACGTTTGGTTAAAGTTTGATTCTACCATTTACTTTAGGTGAGATATGGTACCAAGGCGTATTTCAACTTGAAACACGATTTCTACGTTTTTAGAGTCTGAAATGAACATTTTTCGTTTACTCGCCTAAATATAGTGATATTTTCAAATTGGGGTAGATGGCTCAGTGGTATCGAGTCGGCCTGTGGATCTTGAGAACCCTGGTTCGATCCCCACAGCCGACAAACAATTTTCACCAATTTAAAAATCTACCCCTGTCTCCACTAATATCTTTGAGGGCCGTGATTTGACGGCTGGTAACCGCACTTCACGCGACAAAATATATCACTTACCGAGATCTGCTTAGGCAGAGTGCCACACCCAGTAATGGGTAAAAGGCGTGATGATATATTTATTTGTTTAAACTTTTTAACTTTACCCTAGGTACAAACATTACGATTGGTTAAAGTTTGATTCTACCATTTACTTTAGGTGAGATATGGTCCCAAGGCGTATTTCAACTTGAAACACGATTTCTACGTTATTAGAGTCTGAAATAAACATTTTTCGTTTACAAGGCGTATTTCAACTTGAAAGACGATTTCTACGTTTTTAGAGTCTGAAATGAACATTTTTCGTTTACTCGCCTAAATATAGTGATATTTTAAAATTGTTTAAACTTTTTAACTTTATACTAGGTACAAACATTACGTTTGGTTAAAGTTTGTTTCTACCATTTACTTTAGGTGAGATATGGTCCCAAGGCGTATTTCAACTTGAAACACGATTTCTACGTTATTAGAGTCTGAAATAAACATTTTTCGTTTACAAGGCGTATTTCAACTTGAAACACGATTTCTACGTTTTTAGAGTCTGAAATGAACATTTTTCGTTTACTCGCCTAAATATAGTGATATTTTAAAATTGTTTAAACTTTTTAACTTTATACTAGGTACAAACATTACGTTTGGTTAAAGTTTGATTCTACCATTTACTTTAGGTGAGATATGGTCCCAAGGCGTATTTCAACTTGAAACACGATTTCTACGTTATTAGAGTCTGAAATAAACATTTTTCGTTTACAAGCCGTATTTCAACTTGAAAGACGATTTCTACGTTTTTAGAGTCTGAAATGAACATTTTTCGTTTACTCGCCTAAATATAGTAATATTTTAAAATTGTTTAAACTTTTTAACTTTACCCTAGGTACAAACATTACGTTTGGTTAAAGTTTGATTCTACCATTTACTTTAGGTGAGATATGGTCCCAAGGCGTATTTCAACTTGAAACACGATTTCTACGTTTTTAGAGTCTGAAATGAACATTTTTCGTTTACTCGCCTAAATATAGTGATATTTTAAAATTGTTTAAACTTTTTAACTTTATACTAGGTACAAACATTACGTTTGGTTAAAGTTTGATTCTACCATTTACTTTAGGTGAGATATGGTCCCAAGGCGTATTTCAACTTGAAACACGATTTCTACGTTATTAGAGTCTGAAATAAACATTTTTCGTTTACAAGGCGTATTTCAACTTGAAAGACGATTTCTACGTTTTTAGAGTCTGAAATGAACATTTTTCGTTTACTCGCCTAAATATAGTAATATTTTAAAATTGTTTAAACTTTTTAACTTTACCCTAGGTACAAACATTACGTTTGGTTAAAGTTTGATTCTACCATTTACTTTAGGTGAGATATGGTACCAAGGCGTATTTCAACTTGAAACACGATTTCTACGTTTTTAGAGTCTGAAATGAACATTTTTCGTTTACTCGCCTAAATATAGTGATATTTTCAAATTGTTTAAACTTTTTAACTTTACCCTAGGTACAAACATTACGTTTGGTTAAAGTTTGATTCTACCATTTACTTTAGGTGAGATATGGTCCCAAGGCGTATTTCAACTTGAAACACGATTTCTACGTTATTAGAGTCTGAAATAAACATTTTTCGTTTACAAGGCGTATTTCAACTTGAAACACGATATCTACGTTTTTAGAGTCTGAAATGAACATTTTTCGTTTACTCGCCTAAATATTGTGATATTTTCAAATTGTTTAAACTTTTTAACTTTACCCTAGGTACAAACATTACGTTTGGTTAAAGTTTGATTCTACCATTTACTTTAGGTTTTTACGTAGGTTTTAGAGTCTGAGACGAACATTTTTCGTTTACTCGCCTAAATATAGTGATATTTTCAAATTGTTTAAACTTTTTAACTTTACCCTAGGTACAAACATTACGTTTGGTTAAAGTTTGATTCTACCATTTACTTTAGGTGAGATATGGTCCCAAGGCGTATTTCAACTTGAAACACGATTTCTACGTTATTAGAGTCTGAAATAAACATTTTTCGTTTACAAGGCGTATTTCAACATGAAAGACGATTTCTACGTTTTTAGAGTCTGAAATGAACATTTTTCGTTTACTCGCCTAAATATAGTAATATTTTAAAATTGTTTAAACTTTTTAACTTTACCCTAGGTACAAACATTACGTTTGGTTAAAGTTTGATTTACTTTAGGTGAGATATGGTACCAAGGCGTATTTCAACTTGAAACACGATTTCTGCGGTTTTAGAGTCTGAGACGAACATTTTTCGTTTACTCGCCTAAGTATAGTGATATTTTCAAATTGTTTAAACTTTTTAACTTTACCCTAGGTACAAACATTACGTTTGGTTAAAGTTTGATTCTACCATTTACTTTAGGTGAGATATGGTCCCAAGGCGTATTTCAACTTGAAACACGATTTCTACGTTATTAGAGTCTGAAATAAACATTTTTCGTTTACAAGGCGTATTTCAACTTGAAAGACGATTTCTACGTTTTTAGAGTCTGAAATGAACATTTTTCGTTTACTCGCCTAAATATAGTGATATTTTAAAATTGTTTAAACTTTTTAACTTTATACTAGGTACAAACATTACGTTTGGTTAAAGTTTGATTCTACCATTTACTTTAGGTGAGATATGGTCCCAAGGCGTATTTCAACTTGAAACACGATTTCTACGTTATTAGAGTCTGAAATAAACATTTTTCGTTTACAAGGCGTATTTCAACTTGAAACACGATTTCTACGTTTTTAGAGTCTGAAATGAACATTTTTCGTTTACTCGCCTAAATATAGTGATATTTTCAAATTGTTTAAACTTTTTAACTTTACCCTAGGTACAAACATTACGTTTGGTTAAAGTTTGATTCTACCATTTACTTTAGGTGAGATATGGTCCCAAGGCGTATTTCAACTTGAAACACGATTTCTACGTTATTAGAGTCTGAAATAAACATTTTTCGTTTACAAGGCGTATTTCAACTTGAAACACGATTTCTACGTTTTTAGAGTCTGAAATAAACATTTTTCGTTTACAAGGCGTATTTCAACTTGAAAGACGATTTCTACGTTTTTAGAGTCTGAAATGAACATTTTTCGTTTACTCGCCTAAATATAGTAATATTTTAAAATTGTTTAAACTTTTTAACTTTACCCTAGGTACAAACATTACGTTTGGTTAAAGTTTGATTCTACCATTTACTTTAGGTGAGATATGGTACCAAGGCGTATTTCAACTTGAAACACGATTTCTACGTTTTTAGAGTCTGAAATAAACATTTTTCGTTTACAAGGCGTATTTCAACTTGAAAGACGATTTCTACGTTTTTAGAGTCTGAAATGAACATTTTTCGTTTACTCGCCTAAATATAGTAATATTTTAAAATTGTTTAAACTTTTTAACTTTACCCTAGGTACAAACATTACGTTTGGTTAAAGTTTGATTCTACCATTTACTTTAGGTGAGATATGGTACCAAGGCGTATTTCAACTTGAAACACGATTTCTGCGGTTTTAGAGTCTGAGACGAACATTTTTCGTTTACTCGCCTAAATATAGTGATATTTTCAAATTGTTTAAACTTTTTAACTTTACCCTAGGTACAAACATTACGTTTGGTTAAAGTTTGATTCTACCATTTACTTTAGGTGAGATATGGTCCCAAGGCGTATTTCAACTTGAAACACGATTTCTACGTTATTAGAGTCTGAAATAAACATTTTTCGTTTACAAGGCGTATTTCAACTTGAAAGACGATTTCTACGTTTTTAGAGTCTGAAATGAACATTTTTCGTTTACTCGCCTAAATATAGTAATATTTTAAAATTGTTTAAACTTTTTAACTTTACCCTAGGTACAAACATTACGTTTGGTTAAAGTTTGATTCTACCATTTACTTTAGGTGAGATATGGTACCAAGGCGTATTTCAACTTGAAACACGATTTCTACGTTTTTAGAGTCTGAAATGAACATTTTTCGTTTACTCGCCTAAATATAGTGATATTTTCAAATTGGGGTAGATGGCTCAGTGGTATCGAGTCGGCCTGTGGATCTTGAGAACCCTGGTTCGATCCCCACAGCCGACAAACAATTTTCACCAATTTAAAAATCTACCCCTGTCTCCACTAATATCTTTGAGGGCCGTGATTTGACGGCTGGTAACCGCACTTCACGCGACAAAATATATCACTTACCGAGATCTGCTTAGGCAGAGTGCCACACCCAGTAATGGGTAAAAGGCGTGATGATATATTTATTTGTTTAAACTTTTTAACTTTACCCTAGGTACAAACATTACGATTGGTTAAAGTTTGATTCTACCATTTACTTTAGGTGAGATATGGTCCCAAGGCGTATTTCAACTTGAAACACGATTTCTACGTTATTAGAGTCTGAAATAAACATTTTTCGTTTACAAGGCGTATTTCAACTTGAAAGACGATTTCTACGTTTTTAGAGTCTGAAATGAACATTTTTCGTTTACTCGCCTAAATATAGTGATATTTTAAAATTGTTTAAACTTTTTAACTTTATACTAGGTACAAACATTACGTTTGGTTAAAGTTTGATTCTACCATTTACTTTAGGTGAGATATGGTCCCAAGGCGTATTTCAACTTGAAACACGATTTCTACGTTATTAGAGTCTGAAATAAACATTTTTCGTTTACAAGGCGTATTTCAACTTGAAACACGATTTCTACGTTTTTAGAGTCTGAAATAAACATTTTTCGTTTACAAGGCGTATTTCAACTTGAAAGACGATTTCTACGTTTTTAGAGTCTGAAATGAACATTTTTCGTTTACTCGCCTAAATATAGTAATATTTTAAAATTGTTTAAACTTTTTAACTTTACCCTAGGTACAAACATTACGTTTGGTTAAAGTTTGATTCTACCATTTACTTTAGGTGAGATATGGTCCCAAGGCGTATTTCAACTTGAAACACGATTTCTACGTTATTAGAGTCTGAAATAAACATTTTTCGTTTACAAGGCGTATTTCAACTTGAAAGACGATTTCTACGTTTTTAGAGTCTGAAATGAACATTTTTCGTTTACTCGAATAAATATAGTGATATTTTAAAATTGTTTAAACTTTTTAACTTTATACTAGGTACAAACATTACGTTTGGTTAAAGTTTGATTCTACCATTTACTTTAGGTGAGATATGGTCCCAAGGCGTATTTCAACTTGAAACACGATTTCTACGTTATTAGAGTCTGAAATAAACATTTTTCGTTTACAAGCCGTATTTCAACTTGAAAGACGATTTCTACGTTTTTAGAGTCTGAAATGAACATTTTTCGTTTACTCGCCTAAATATAGTAATATTTTAAAATTGTTTAAACTTTTTAACTTTACCCTAGGTACAAACATTACGTTTGGTTAAAGTTTGATTCTACCATTTACTTTAGGTGAGATATGGTCCCAAGGCGTATTTCAACTTGAAACACGATTTCTACGTTTTTAGAGTCTGAAATGAACATTTTTCGTTTACTCGCATAAATATAGTGATATTTTAAAATTGTTTAAACTTTTTAACTTTATACTAGGTACAAACATTACGTTTGGTTAAAGTTTGATTCTACCATTTACTTTAGGTGAGATATGGTCCCAAGGCGTATTTCAACTTGAAACACGATTTCTACGTTATTAGAGTCTGAAATAAACATTTTTCGTTTACAAGGCGTATTTCAACTTGAAAGACGATTTCTACGTTTTTAGAGTCTGAAATGAACATTTTTCGTTTACTCGCCTAAATATAGTAATATTTTAAAATTGTTTAAACTTTTTAACTTTACCCTAGGTACAAACATAACGTTTGGTTAAAGTTTGATTCTACCATTTACTTTAGGTGAGATATGGTACCAAGGCGTATTTCAACTTGAAACACGATTTCTGCGGTTTTAGAGTCTGAGACGAACATTTTTCGTTTACTCGCCTAAATATAGTGATATTTTCAAATTGTTTAAACTTTTTAACTTTACCCTAGGTACAAACATTACGTTTGGTTAAAGTTTGATTCTACCATTTACTTTAGGTGAGATATGGTCCCAAGGCGTATTTCAACTTGAAACACGATTTCTACGTTATTAGAGTCTGAAATAAACATTTTTCGTTTACAAGGCGTATTTCAACTTGAAAGACGATTTCTACGTTTTTAGAGTCTGAAATGAACATTTTTCGTTTACTCGCCTAAATATAGTAATATTTTAAAATTGTTTAAACTTTTTAACTTTACCCTAGGTACAAACATAACGTTTGGTTAAAGTTTGATTCTACCATTTACTTTAGGTGAGATATGGTACCAAGGCGTATTTCAACTTGAAACACGATTTCTGCGGTTTTAGAGTCTGAGACGAACATTTTTCGTTTACTCGCCTAAATATAGTGATATTTTCAAATTGTTTAAACTTTTTAACTTTACCCTAGGTACAAACATTACGTTTGGTTAAAGTTTGATTCTACCATTTACTTTAGGTGAGATATGGTCCCAAGGCGTATTTCAACTTGAAACACGATTTCTACGTTATTAGAGTCTGAAATAAACATTTTTCGTTTACAAGGCGTATTTCAACTTGAAAGACGATTTCTACGTTTTTAGAGTCTGAAATGAACATTTTTCGTTTACTCGCCTAAATATAGTAATATTTTAAAATTGTTTAAACTTTTTAACTTTACCCTAGGTACAAACATTACGTTTGGTTAAAGTTTGATTCTACTATTTACTTTAGGTGAGATATGGTACCAAGGCGTATTTCAACTTGAAACACGATTTCTGCGGTTTTAGAGTCTGAGACGAACATTTTTCGTTTACTCGCCTAAATATAGTGATATTTTCAAATTGTTTAAACTTTTTAACTTTACCCTAGGTACAAACATTACGTTTGGTTAAAGTTTGATTCTACCATTTACTTTAGGTGAGATATGGTCCCAAGGCGTATTTCAACTTGAAACACGATTTCTACGTTATTAGAGTCTGAAATAAACATTTTTCGTTTACAAGGCGTATTTCAACTTGAAAGACGATTTCTACGTTTTTAGAGTCTGAAATGAACATTTTTCGTTTACTCGCCTAAATATAGTGATATTTTAAAATTGTTTAAACTTTTTAACTTTATACTAGGTACAAACATTACGTTTGGTTAAAGTTTGATTCTACCATTTACTTTAGGTGAGATATGGTCCCAAGGCGTATTTCAACTTGAAACACGATTTCTACGTTATTAGAGTCTGAAATAAACATTTTTCGTTTACAAGGCGTATTTCAACTTGAAACACGATTTCTACGTTTTTAGAGTCTGAAATGAACATTTTTCGTTTACTCGCCTAAATATAGTGATATTTTCAAATTGTTTAAACTTTTTAACTTTACCCTAGGTACAAACATTACGTTTGGTTAAAGTTTGATTCTACCATTTACTTTAGGTGAGATATGGTCCCAAGGCGTATTTCAACTTGAAACACGATTTCTACGTTATTAGAGTCTGAAATAAACATTTTTCGTTTACAAGGCGTATTTCAACTTGAAAGACGATTTCTACGTTTTTAGAGTCTGAAATGAAGATTTTTCGTTTACTCGCCTAAATATAGTGATATTTTCAATTTGGGGTAGATGGCTCAGTGGTATCGAGTCGGCCTGTGGATCTTGAGAACCCTGGTTCGATCCCCACAGCCGACAAACAATTTTCACCAATTTAAAAATCTACCCCTGTGGCTCCCTCTCCACTAATATCTTTGAGGGCCGTGATTTGACGGCTGGTAACCGCACTTCACGCGACAAAATATATCACTTACCGAGATCTGCTTAGGCAGAGTGCCACACCCAGTAATGGGTAAAAGGCGTGATGATATATTTATTTGTTTAAACTTTTTAACTTTACCCTAGGTACAAACATTACGTTTGGTTAAAGTTTGATTTACTTTAGGTGAGATATGGTACCAAGGCGTATTTCAACTTGAAACACGATTTCTGCGGTTTTAGAGTCTGAGACGAACATTTTTCGTTTACTCGCCTAAGTATAGTGATATTTTCAAATTGTTTAAACTTTTTAACTTTACCCTAGGTACAAACATTACGTTTGGTTAAAGTTTGATTCTACCATTTACTTTAGGTGAGATATGGTCCCAAGGCGTATTTCAACTTGAAACACGATTTCTACGTTATTAGAGTCTGAAATAAACATTTTTCGTTTACAAGGCGTATTTCAACTTGAAAGACGATTTCTACGTTTTTAGAGTCTGAAATGAACATTTTTCGTTTACTCGCCTAAATATAGTGATATTTTAAAATTGTTTAAACTTTTTAACTTTATACTAGGTAAAAACATTACGTTTGGTTAAAGTTTGATTCTACCATTTACTTTAGGTGAGATATGGTCCCAAGGCGTATTTCAACTTGAAACACGATTTCTACGTTATTAGAGTCTGAAATAAACATTTTTCGTTTACAAGGCGTATTTCAACTTGAAACACGATTTCTACGTTTTTAGAGTCTGAAATGAACATTTTTCGTTTACTCGCCTAAATATAGTGATATTTTCAAATTGTTTAAACTTTTTAACTTTACCCTAGGTACAAACATTACGTTTGGTTAAAGTTTGATTCTACCATTTACTTTAGGTGAGATATGGTCCCAAGGCGTATTTCAACTTGAAACACGATTTCTACGTTATTAGAGTCTGAAATAAACATTTTTCGTTTACAAGGCGTATTTCAACTTGAAAGACGATTTCTACGTTTTTAGAGTCTGAAATGAACATTTTTCGTTTACTCGCCTAAATATAGTGATATTTTAAAATTGTTTAAACTTTTTAACTTTATACTAGGTACAAACATTACGTTTGGTTAAAGTTTGATTCTACCATTTACTTTAGGTGAGATATGGTCCCAAGGCGTATTTCAACTTGAAACACGATTTCTACGTTATTAGAGTCTGAAATAAACATTTTTCGTTTACAAGGCGTATTTCAACTTGAAACACGATTTCTACGTTTTTAGAGTCTGAAATAAACATTTTTCGTTTACAAGGCGTATTTCAACTTGAAAGACGATTTCTACGTTTTTAGAGTCTGAATTGAACATTTTTCGTTTACTCGCCTAAATATAGTAATATTTTAAAATTGTTTAAACTTTTTAACTATACCCTAGGTACAAACATTACGTTTGGTTAAAGTTTGATTCTACCATTTACTTTAGGTGAGATATGGTACCAAGGCGTATTTCAACTTGAAAGACGATTTCTACGTTTTTAGAGTCTGAAATGAACATTTTTCGTTTACTCGCCTAAATATAGTGATATTTTAAAATTGTTTAAACTTTTTAACTTTATACTAGGTACAAACATTACGTTTGGTTAAAGTTTGATTCTACCATTTACTTTAGGTGAGATATGGTCCCAAGGCGTATTTCAACTTGAAACACGATTTCTACGTTATTAGAGTCTGAAATAAACATTTTTCGTTTACAAGGCGTATTTCAACTTGAAAGACGATTTCTACGTTTTTAGAGTCTGAAATGAACATTTTTCGTTTACTCGCCTAAATATAGTGATATTTTAAAATTGTTTAAACTTTTTAACTTTATACTAGGTACAAACATTACGTTTGGTTAAAGTTTGATTCTACCATTTACTTTAGGTGAGATATGGTCCCAAGGCGTATTTCAACTTGAAACACGATTTCTACGTTATTAGAGTCTGAAATAAACATTTTTCGTTTACAAGGCGTATTTCAACTTGAAAGACGATTTCTACGTTTTTAGAGTCTGAAATGAACATTTTTCGTTTACTCGCCTAAATATAGTAATATTTTAAAATTGTTTAAACTTTTTAACTTTACCCTAGGTACAAACATTACGTTTGGTTAAAGTTTGATTCTACCATTTACTTTAGGTGAGATATGGTACCAAGGCGTATTTCAACTTGAAACACGATTTCTACGTTTTTAGAGTCTGAAATGAACATTTTTCGTTTACTCGCCTAAATATAGTGATATTTTCAAATTGGGGTAGATGGCTCAGTGGTATCGAGTCGGCCTGTGGATCTTGAGAACCCTGGTTCGATCCCCACAGCCGACAAACAATTTTCACCAATTTAAAAATCTACCCCTGTCTCCACTAATATCTTTGAGGGCCGTGATTTGACGGCTGGTAACCGCACTTCACGCGACAAAATATATCACTTACCGAGATCTGCTTAGGCAGAGTGCCACACCCAGTAATGGGTAAAAGGCGTGATGATATATTTATTTGTTTAAACTTTTTAACTTTACCCTAGGTACAAACATTACGATTGGTTAAAGTTTGATTCTACCATTTACTTTAGGTGAGATATGGTCCCAAGGCGTATTTCAACTTGAAACACGATTTCTACGTTATTAGAGTCTGAAATAAACATTTTTCGTTTACAAGGCGTATTTCAACTTGAAAGACGATTTCTACGTTTTTAGAGTCTGAAATGAACATTTTTCGTTTACTCGCCTAAATATAGTGATATTTTAAAATTGTTTAAACTTTTTAACTTTATACTAGGTACAAACATTACGTTTGGTTAAAGTTTGATTCTACCATTTACTTTAGGTGAGATATGGTCCCAAGGCGTATTTCAACTTGAAACACGATTTCTACGTTATTAGAGTCTGAAATAAACATTTTTCGTTTACAAGGCGTATTTCAACTTGAAACACGATTTCTACGTTTTTAGAGTCTGAAATGAACATTTTTCGTTTACTCGCCTAAATATAGTGATATTTTAAAATTGTTTAAACTTTTTAACTTTATACTAGGTACAAACATTACGTTTGGTTAAAGTTTGATTCTACCATTTACTTTAGGTGAGATATGGTCCCAAGGCGTATTTCAACTTGAAACACGATTTCTACGTTATTAGAGTCTGAAATAAACATTTTTCGTTTACAAGCCGTATTTCAACTTGAAAGACGATTTCTACGTTTTTAGAGTCTGAAATGAACATTTTTCGTTTACTCGCCTAAATATAGTAATATTTTAAAATTGTTTAAACTTTTTAACTTTACCCTAGGTACAAACATTACGTTTGGTTAAAGTTTGATTCTACCATTTACTTTAGTGAGATATGGTCCCAAGGCGTATTTCAACTTGAAACACGATTTCTACGTTTTTAGAGTCTGAAATGAACATTTTTCGTTTACTCGCCTAAATATAGTGATATTTTAAAATTGTTTAAACTTTTTAACTTTATACTAGGTACAAACATTACGTTTGGTTAAAGTTTGATTCTACCATTTACTTTAGGTGAGATATGGTCCCAAGGCGTATTTCAACTTGAAACACGATTTCTACGTTATTAGAGTCTGAAATAAACATTTTTCGTTTACAAGGCGTATTTCAACTTGAAAGACGATTTCTACGTTTTTAGAGTCTGAAATGAACATTTTTCGTTTACTCGCCTAAATATAGTAATATTTTAAAATTGTTTAAACTTTTTAACTTTACCCTAGGTACAAACATTACGTTTGGTTAAAGTTTGATTCTACCATTTACTTTAGGTGAGATATGGTACCAAGGCGTATTTCAACTTGAAACACGATTTCTACGTTTTTAGAGTCTGAAATGAACATTTTTCGTTTACTCGCCTAAATATAGTGATATTTTCAAATTGGGGTAGATGGCTCAGTGGTATCGAGTCGGCCTGTGGATCTTGAGAACCCTGGTTCGATCCCCACAGCCGACAAACAATTTTCACCAATTTAAAAATCTACCCCTGTCTCCACTAATATCTTTGAGGGCCGTGATTTGACGGCTGGTAACCGCACTTCACGCGACAAAATATATCACTTACCGAGATCTGCTTAGGCAGAGTGCCACACCCAGTAATGGGTAAAAGGCGTGATGATATATTTATTTGTTTAAACTTTTTAACTTTACCCTAGGTACAAACATTACGATTGGTTAAAGTTTGATTCTACCATTTACTTTAGGTGAGATATGGTCCCAAGGCGTATTTCAACTTGAAACACGATTTCTACGTTATTAGAGTCTGAAATAAACATTTTTCGTTTACAAGGCGTATTTCAACTTGAAAGACGATTTCTACGTTTTTAGAGTCTGAAATGAACATTTTTCGTTTACTCGCCTAAATATAGTGATATTTTAAAATTGTTTAAACTTTTTAACTTTATACTAGGTACAAACATTACGTTTGGTTAAAGTTTGATTCTACCATTTACTTTAGGTGAGATATGGTCCCAAGGCGTATTTCAACTTGAAACACGATTTCTACGTTATTAGAGTCTGAAATAAACATTTTTCGTTTACAAGGCGTATTTCAACTTGAAACACGATTTCTACGTTTTTAGAGTCTGAAATGAACATTTTTCGTTTACTCGCCTAAATATAGTGATATTTTAAAATTGTTTAAACTTTTTAACTTTATACTAGGTACAAACATTACGTTTGGTTAAAGTTTGATTCTACCATTTACTTTAGGTGAGATATGGTCCCAAGGCGTATTTCAACTTGAAACACGATTTCTACGTTATTAGAGTCTGAAATAAACATTTTTCGTTTACAAGCCGTATTTCAACTTGAAAGACGATTTCTACGTTTTTAGAGTCTGAAATGAACATTTTTCGTTTACTCGCCTAAATATAGTAATATTTTAAAATTGTTTAAACTTTTTAACTTTACCCTAGGTACAAACATTACGTTTGGTTAAAGTTTGATTCTACCATTTACTTTAGTGAGATATGGTCCCAAGGCGTATTTCAACTTGAAACACGATTTCTACGTTTTTAGAGTCTGAAATGAACATTTTTCGTTTACTCGCCTAAATATAGTGATATTTTAAAATTGTTTAAACTTTTTAACTTTATACTAGGTACAAACATTACGTTTGGTTAAAGTTTGATTCTACCATTTACTTTAGGTGAGATATGGTCCCAAGGCGTATTTCAACTTGAAACACGATTTCTACGTTATTAGAGTCTGAAATAAACATTTTTCGTTTACAAGGCGTATTTCAACTTGAAAGACGATTTCTACGTTTTTAGAGTCTGAAATGAACATTTTTCGTTTACTCGCCTAAATATAGTAATATTTTAAAATTGTTTAAACTTTTTAACTTTACCCTAGGTACAAACATTACGTTTGGTTAAAGTTTGATTCTACCATTTACTTTAGGTGAGATATGGTACCAAGGCGTATTTCAACTTGAAACACGATTTCTACGTTTTTAGAGTCTGAAATGAACATTTTTCGTTTACTCGCCTAAATATAGTGATATTTTCAAATTGTTTAAACTTTTTAACTTTACCCTAGGTACAAACATTACGTTTGGTTAAAGTTTGATTCTACCATTTACTTTAGGTGAGATATGGTCCCAAGGCGTATTTCAACTTGAAACACGATTTCTACGTTATTAGAGTCTGAAATAAACATTTTTCGTTTACAAGGCGTATTTCAACTTGAAACACGATATCTACGTTTTTAGAGTCTGAAATGAACATTTTTCGTTTACTCGCCTAAATATTGTGATATTTTCAAATTGTTTAAACTTTTTAACTTTACCCTAGGTACAAACATTACGTTTGGTTAAAGTTTGATTCTACCATTTACTTTAGGTTTTTACGTAGGTTTTAGAGTCTGAGACGAACATTTTTCGTTTACTCGCCTAAATATAGTGATATTTTCAAATTGTTTAAACTTTTTAACTTTACCCTAGGTACAAACATTACGTTTGGTTAAAGTTTGATTCTACCATTTACTTTAGGTGAGATATGGTCCCAAGGCGTATTTCAACTTGAAACACGATTTCTACGTTATTAGAGTCTGAAATAAACATTTTTCGTTTACAAGGCGTATTTCAACATGAAAGACGATTTCTACGTTTTTAGAGTCTGAAATGAACATTTTTCGTTTACTCGCCTAAATATAGTAATATTTTAAAATTGTTTAAACTTTTTAACTTTACCCTAGGTACAAACATTACGTTTGGTTAAAGTTTGATTTACTTTAGGTGAGATATGGTACCAAGGCGTATTTCAACTTGAAACACGATTTCTGCGGTTTTAGAGTCTGAGACGAACATTTTTCGTTTACTCGCCTAAGTATAGTGATATTTTCAAATTGTTTAAACTTTTTAACTTTACCCTAGGTACAAACATTACGTTTGGTTAAAGTTTGATTCTACCATTTACTTTAGGTGAGATATGGTCCCAAGGCGTATTTCAACTTGAAACACGATTTCTACGTTATTAGAGTCTGAAATAAACATTTTTCGTTTACAAGGCGTATTTCAACTTGAAAGACGATTTCTACGTTTTTAGAGTCTGAAATGAACATTTTTCGTTTACTCGCCTAAATATAGTGATATTTTAAAATTGTTTAAACTTTTTAACTTTATACTAGGTACAAACATTACGTTTGGTTAAAGTTTGATTCTACCATTTACTTTAGGTGAGATATGGTCCCAAGGCGTATTTCAACTTGAAACACGATTTCTACGTTATTAGAGTCTGAAATAAACATTTTTCGTTTACAAGGCGTATTTCAACTTGAAACACGATTTCTACGTTTTTAGAGTCTGAAATGAACATTTTTCGTTTACTCGCCTAAATATAGTGATATTTTCAAATTGTTTAAACTTTTTAACTTTACCCTAGGTACAAACATTACGTTTGGTTAAAGTTTGATTCTACCATTTACTTTAGGTGAGATATGGTCCCAAGGCGTATTTCAACTTGAAACACGATTTCTACGTTATTAGAGTCTGAAATAAACATTTTTCGTTTACAAGGCGTATTTCAACTTGAAACACGATTTCTACGTTTTTAGAGTCTGAAATAAACATTTTTCGTTTACAAGGCGTATTTCAACTTGAAAGACGATTTCTACGTTTTTAGAGTCTGAAATGAACATTTTTCGTTTACTCGCCTAAATATAGTAATATTTTAAAATTGTTTAAACTTTTTAACTTTACCCTAGGTACAAACATTACGTTTGGTTAAAGTTTGATTCTACCATTTACTTTAGGTGAGATATGGTACCAAGGCGTATTTCAACTTGAAACACGATTTCTACGTTTTTAGAGTCTGAAATAAACATTTTTCGTTTACAAGGCGTATTTCAACTTGAAAGACGATTTCTACGTTTTTAGAGTCTGAAATGAACATTTTTCGTTTACTCGCCTAAATATAGTAATATTTTAAAATTGTTTAAACTTTTTAACTTTACCCTAGGTACAAACATTACGTTTGGTTAAAGTTTGATTCTACCATTTACTTTAGGTGAGATATGGTACCAAGGCGTATTTCAACTTGAAACACGATTTCTGCGGTTTTAGAGTCTGAGACGAACATTTTTCGTTTACTCGCCTAAATATAGTGATATTTTCAAATTGTTTAAACTTTTTAACTTTACCCTAGGTACAAACATTACGTTTGGTTAAAGTTTGATTCTACCATTTACTTTAGGTGAGATATGGTCCCAAGGCGTATTTCAACTTGAAACACGATTTCTACGTTATTAGAGTCTGAAATAAACATTTTTCGTTTACAAGGCGTATTTCAACTTGAAAGACGATTTCTACGTTTTTAGAGTCTGAAATGAACATTTTTCGTTTACTCGCCTAAATATAGTAATATTTTAAAATTGTTTAAACTTTTTAACTTTACCCTAGGTACAAACATTACGTTTGGTTAAAGTTTGATTCTACCATTTACTTTAGGTGAGATATGGTACCAAGGCGTATTTCAACTTGAAACACGATTTCTACGTTTTTAGAGTCTGAAATGAACATTTTTCGTTTACTCGCCTAAATATAGTGATATTTTCAAATTGGGGTAGATGGCTCAGTGGTATCGAGTCGGCCTGTGGATCTTGAGAACCCTGGTTCGATCCCCACAGCCGACAAACAATTTTCACCAATTTAAAAATCTACCCCTGTCTCCACTAATATCTTTGAGGGCCGTGATTTGACGGCTGGTAACCGCACTTCACGCGACAAAATATATCACTTACCGAGATCTGCTTAGGCAGAGTGCCACACCCAGTAATGGGTAAAAGGCGTGATGATATATTTATTTGTTTAAACTTTTTAACTTTACCCTAGGTACAAACATTACGATTGGTTAAAGTTTGATTCTACCATTTACTTTAGGTGAGATATGGTCCCAAGGCGTATTTCAACTTGAAACACGATTTCTACGTTATTAGAGTCTGAAATAAACATTTTTCGTTTACAAGGCGTATTTCAACTTGAAAGACGATTTCTACGTTTTTAGAGTCTGAAATGAACATTTTTCGTTTACTCGCCTAAATATAGTGATATTTTAAAATTGTTTAAACTTTTTAACTTTATACTAGGTACAAACATTACGTTTGGTTAAAGTTTGATTCTACCATTTACTTTAGGTGAGATATGGTCCCAAGGCGTATTTCAACTTGAAACACGATTTCTACGTTATTAGAGTCTGAAATAAACATTTTTCGTTTACAAGGCGTATTTCAACTTGAAACACGATTTCTACGTTTTTAGAGTCTGAAATAAACATTTTTCGTTTACAAGGCGTATTTCAACTTGAAAGACGATTTCTACGTTTTTAGAGTCTGAAATGAACATTTTTCGTTTACTCGCCTAAATATAGTAATATTTTAAAATTGTTTAAACTTTTTAACTTTACCCTAGGTACAAACATTACGTTTGGTTAAAGTTTGATTCTACCATTTACTTTAGGTGAGATATGGTCCCAAGGCGTATTTCAACTTGAAACACGATTTCTACGTTATTAGAGTCTGAAATAAACATTTTTCGTTTACAAGGCGTATTTCAACTTGAAAGACGATTTCTACGTTTTTAGAGTCTGAAATGAACATTTTTCGTTTACTCGAATAAATATAGTGATATTTTAAAATTGTTTAAACTTTTTAACTTTATACTAGGTACAAACATTACGTTTGGTTAAAGTTTGATTCTACCATTTACTTTAGGTGAGATATGGTCCCAAGGCGTATTTCAACTTGAAACACGATTTCTACGTTATTAGAGTCTGAAATAAACATTTTTCGTTTACAAGCCGTATTTCAACTTGAAAGACGATTTCTACGTTTTTAGAGTCTGAAATGAACATTTTTCGTTTACTCGCCTAAATATAGTAATATTTTAAAATTGTTTAAACTTTTTAACTTTACCCTAGGTACAAACATTACGTTTGGTTAAAGTTTGATTCTACCATTTACTTTAGGTGAGATATGGTCCCAAGGCGTATTTCAACTTGAAACACGATTTCTACGTTTTTAGAGTCTGAAATGAACATTTTTCGTTTACTCGCATAAATATAGTGATATTTTAAAATTGTTTAAACTTTTTAACTTTATACTAGGTACAAACATTACGTTTGGTTAAAGTTTGATTCTACCATTTACTTTAGGTGAGATATGGTCCCAAGGCGTATTTCAACTTGAAACACGATTTCTACGTTATTAGAGTCTGAAATAAACATTTTTCGTTTACAAGGCGTATTTCAACTTGAAAGACGATTTCTACGTTTTTAGAGTCTGAAATGAACATTTTTCGTTTACTCGCCTAAATATAGTAATATTTTAAAATTGTTTAAACTTTTTAACTTTACCCTAGGTACAAACATTACGTTTGGTTAAAGTTTGATTCTACCATTTACTTTAGGTGAGATATGGTACCAAGGCGTATTTCAACTTGAAACACGATTTCTGCGGTTTTAGAGTCTGAGACGAACATTTTTCGTTTACTCGCCTAAATATAGTGATATTTTCAAATTGTTTAAACTTTTTAACTTTACCCTAGGTACAAACATTACGTTTGGTTAAAGTTTGATTCTACCATTTACTTTAGGTGAGATATGGTCCCAAGGCGTATTTCAACTTGAAACACGATTTCTACGTTATTAGAGTCTGAAATAAACATTTTTCGTTTACAAGGCGTATTTCAACTTGAAAGACGATTTCTACGTTTTTAGAGTCTGAAATGAACATTTTTCGTTTACTCGCCTAAATATAGTAATATTTTAAAATTGTTTAAACTTTTTAACTTTACCCTAGGTACAAACATTACGTTTGGTTAAAGTTTGATTCTACTATTTACTTTAGGTGAGATATGGTACCAAGGCGTATTTCAACTTGAAACACGATTTCTGCGGTTTTAGAGTCTGAGACGAACATTTTTCGTTTACTCGCCTAAATATAGTGATATTTTCAAATTGTTTAAACTTTTTAACTTTACCCTAGGTACAAACATTACGTTTGGTTAAAGTTTGATTCTACCATTTACTTTAGGTGAGATATGGTCCCAAGGCGTATTTCAACTTGAAACACGATTTCTACGTTATTAGAGTCTGAAATAAACATTTTTCGTTTACAAGGCGTATTTCAACTTGAAAGACGATTTCTACGTTTTTAGAGTCTGAAATGAACATTTTTCGTTTACTCGCCTAAATATAGTGATATTTTAAAATTGTTTAAACTTTTTAACTTTATACTAGGTACAAACATTACGTTTGGTTAAAGTTTGATTCTACCATTTACTTTAGGTGAGATATGGTCCCAAGGCGTATTTCAACTTGAAACACGATTTCTACGTTATTAGAGTCTGAAATAAACATTTTTCGTTTACAAGGCGTATTTCAACTTGAAACACGATTTCTACGTTTTTAGAGTCTGAAATGAACATTTTTCGTTTACTCGCCTAAATATAGTGATATTTTCAAATTGTTTAAACTTTTTAACTTTACCCTAGGTACAAACATTACGTTTGGTTAAAGTTTGATTCTACCATTTACTTTAGGTGAGATATGGTCCCAAGGCGTATTTCAACTTGAAACACGATTTCTACGTTATTAGAGTCTGAAATAAACATTTTTCGTTTACAAGGCGTATTTCAACTTGAAAGACGATTTCTACGTTTTTAGAGTCTGAAATGAACATTTTTCGTTTACTCGCCTAAATATAGTGATATTTTCAATTTGGGGTAGATGGCTCAGTGGTATCGAGTCGGCCTGTGGATCTTGAGAACCCTGGTTCGATCCCCACAGCCGACAAACAATTTTCACCAATTTAAAAATCTACCCCTGTGGCTCCCTCTCCACTAATATCTTTGAGGGCCGTGATTTGACGGCTGGTAACCGCACTTCACGCGACAAAATATATCACTTACCGAGATCTGCTTAGGCAGAGTGCCACACCCAGTAATGGGTAAAAGGCGTGATGATATATTTATTTGTTTAAACTTTTTAACTTTACCCTAGGTACAAACATTACGATTGGTTAAAGTTTGATTCTACCATTTACTTTAGGTGAGATATGGTCCCAAGGCGTATTTCAACTTGAAACACGATTTCTACGTTATTAGAGTCTGAAATAAACATTTTTCGTTTACAAGGCGTATTTCAACTTGAAAGACGATTTCTACGTTTTTAGAGTCTGAAATGAACATTTTTCGTTTACTCGCCTAAATATAGTAATATTTTAAAATTGTTTAAACTTTTTAACTTTACCCTAGGTACAAACATTACGTTTGGTTAAAGTTTGATTCTACCATTTACTTTAGGTGAGATATGGTCCCAAGGCGTATTTCAACTTGAAACACGATTTCTAAGTTATTAGAGTCTGAAATAAACATTTTTCGTTTACAAGGCGTATTTCAACTTGAAACACGATTTCTACGTTTTTAGAGTCTGAAATGAACATTTTTCGTTTACTCGCCTAAATATAGTGATATTTTAAAATTGTTTAAACTTTTTAACTTTATACTAGGTACAAACATTACGTTTGGTTAAAGTTTGATTCTACCATTTACTTTAGGTGAGATATGGTCCCAAGGCGTATTTCAACTTGAAACACGATTTCTACGTTATTAGAGTCTGAAATAAACATTTTTCGTTTACAAGCCGTATTTCAACTTGAAAGACGATTTCTACGTTTTTAGAGTCTGAAATGAACATTTTTCGTTTACTCGCCTAAATATAGTAATATTTTAAAATTGTTTAAACTTTTTAACTTTATTCTAGGTACAAACATTACGTTTGGTTAAAGTTTGATTCTACCATTTACTTTAGGTGAGATATGGTACCAAGGCGTATTTCAACTTGAAACACGATTTCTGCGGTTTTAGAGTCTGAGACGAACATTTTTCGTTTACTCGCCTAAATATAGTGATATTTTCAAATTGTTTAAACTTTTTAACTTTACCCTAGGTACAAACATTACGTTTGGTTAAAGTTTGATTCTACCATTTACTTTAGGTGAGATATGGTCCCAAGGCGTATTTCAACTTGAAACACGATTTCTACGTTATTAGAGTCTGAAATAAACATTTTTCGTTTACAAGGCGTATTTCAACTTGAAACACGATTTCTACGTTTTTAGAGTCTGAAATGAACATTTTTCGTTTACTCGCATAAATATAGTGATATTTTCAAATTGTTTAAACTTTTTAACTTTACCCTAGGTACAAACATTACGTTTGGTTAAAGTTTGATTCTACCATTTACTTTAGGTGAGATATGGTCCCAAGGCGTATTTCAACTTGAAACACGATTTCTACGTTATTAGAGTCTGAAATAAACATTTTTCGTTTACAAGGCGTATTTCAACTTGAAAGACGATTTCTACGTTTTTAGAGTCTGAAATGAACATTTTTCGTTTACTCGCCTAAATATAGTGATATTTTAAAATTCTTTAAACTTTTTAACTTTATACTAGGTACAAACATTACGTTTGGTTAAAGTTTGATTCTACCATTTACTTTAGGTGAGATATGGTCCCAAGGCGTATTTCAACTTGAAACACGATTTCTACGTTATTAGAGTCTGAAATAAACATTTTTCGTTTACAAGGCGTATTTCAACTTGAAACACGATTTCTACGTTTTTAGAGTCTGAAATAAACATTTTTCGTTTACAAGGCGTATTTCAACTTGAAAGACGATTTCTACGTTTTTAGAGTCTGAAATGAACATTTTTCGTTTACTCGCCTAAATATAGTAATATTTTAAAATTGTTTAAACTTTTTAACTTTACCCTAGGTACAAACATTACGTTTGGTTAAAGTTTGATTCTACCATTTACTTTAGGTGAGATATGGTCCCAAGGCGTATTTCAACTTGAAACACGATTTCTACGTTATTAGAGTCTGAAATAAACATTTTTCGTTTACAAGGCGTATTTCAACTTGAAAGACGATTTCTACGTTTTAAGAGTCTGAAATGAACATTTTTCGTTTACTCGCCTAAATATAGTGATATTTTAAAATTGTTTAAACTTTTTAACTTTATACTAGGTACAAACATTACGTTTGGTTAAAGTTTGATTCTACCATTTACTTTAGGTGAGATATGGTCCCAAGGCGTATTTCAACTTGAAACACGATTTCTACGTTATTAGAGTCTGAAATAAACATTTTTCGTTTACAAGCCGTATTTCAACTTGAAAGACGATTTCTACGTTTTTAGAGTCTGAAATGAACATTTTTCGTTTACTCGCCTAAATATAGTAATATTTTAAAATTGTTTAAACTTTTTAACTTTACCCTAGGTACAAACATTACGTTTGGTTAAAGTTTGATTCTACCATTTACTTTAGGTGAGATATGGTACCAAGGCGTATTTCAACTTGAAACACGATTTCTGCGGTTTTAGAGTCTGAGACGAACATTTTTCGTTTACTCGCCTAAATATAGTGATATTTTCAAATTGTTTAAACTTTTTAACTTTACCCTAGGTACAAACATTACGTTTGGTTAAAGTTTGATTCTACCATTTACTTTAGGTGAGATATGGTCCCAAGGCGTATTTCAACTTGAAACACGATTTCTACGTTATTAGAGTCTGAAATAAACATTTTTCGTTTACAAGGCGTATTTCAACTTGAAACACGATTTCTACGTTTTTAGAGTCTGAAATGAACATTTTTCGTTTACTCGCCTAAATATAGTGATATTTTCAAATTGTTTAAACTTTTTAACTTTACCCTAGGTACAAACATTACGTTTGGTTAAAGTTTGATTCTACCATTTACTTTAGGTGAGATATGGTCCCAAGGCGTATTTCAACTTGAAACACGATTTCTACGTTATTAGAGTCTGAAATAAACATTTTTCGTTTACAAGGCGTATTTCAACTTGAAAGACGATTTCTACGTTTTTAGAGTCTGAAATGAACATTTTTCGTTTACTCGCCTAAATATAGTGATATTTTAAAATTGTTTAAACTTTTTAACTTTATACTAGGTACAAACATTACGTTTGGTTAAAGTTTGATTCTACCATTTACTTTAGGTGAGATATGGTCCCAAGGCGTATTTCAACTTGAAACACGATTTCTACGTTATTAGAGTCTGAAATAAACATTTTTCGTTTACAAGGCGTATTTCAACTTGAAACACGATTTCTACGTTTTTAGAGTCTGAAATGAACATTTTTCGTTTACTCGCCTAAATATAGTGATATTTTCAAATTGTTTAAACTTTTTAACTTTACCCTAGGTACAAACATTACGTTTGGTTAAAGTTTGATTCTACCATTTACTTTAGGTGAGATATGGTCCCAAGGCGTATTTCAACTTGAAACACGATTTCTACGTTATTAGAGTCTGAAATAAACATTTTTCGTTTACAAGGCGTATTTCAACTTGAAACACGATTTCTACGTTTTTAGAGTCTGAAATGAACATTTTTCGTTTACTCGCCTAAATATAGTGATATTTTCAAATTGTTTAAACTTTTTAACTTTACCCTAGGTACAAACATTACGTTTGGTTAAAGTTTGATTCTACCATTTACTTTAGGTGAGATATGGTCCCAAGGCGTATTTCAACTTGAAACACGATTTCTACGTTATTAGAGTCTGAAATAAACATTTTTCGTTTACAAGGCTTATTTCAACTTGAAAGACGATTTCTACGTTTTTAGAGTCTGAAATGAACATTTTTCGTTTACTCGCCTAAATATAGTGATATTTTAAAATTGTTTAAACTTTTTAACTTTATACTAGGTACAAACATTACGTTTGGTTAAAGTTTGATTCTACCATTTACTTTAGGTGAGATATGGTCCCAAGGCGTATTTCAACTTGAAACACGATTTCTACGTTATTAGAGTCTGAAATAAACATTTTTCGTTTACAAGGCGTATTTCAACTTGAAAGACGATTTCTACGTTTTTAGAGTCTGAAATGAACATTTTTCGTTTACTCGCCTAAATATAGTAATATTTTAAAATTGTTTAAACTTTTTAACTTTACCCTAGGTACAAACATTACGTTTGGTTAAAGTTTGATTCTACCATTTACTTTAGGTGAGATATGGTACCAAGGCGTATTTCAACTTGAAACACGATTTCTGCGGTTTTAGAGTCTGAGACGAACATTTTTCGTTTACTCGCCTAATTATAGTGATATTTTCAAATTGTTTAAACTTTTTAACTTTACCCTAGGTACAAACATTACGTTTGGTTAAAGTTTGATTCTACCATTTACTTTAGGTGAGATATGGTCCCAAGGCGTATTTCAACTTGAAACACGATTTCTACGTTATTAGAGTCTGAAATAACCATTTTTCGTTTACAAGGCGTATTTCAACTTGAAAGACGATTTCTACGTTTTTAGAGTCTGAAATGAACATTTTTCGTTTACTCGCCTAAATATAGTGATATTTTAAAATTGTTTAAACTTTTTAACTTTATACTAGGTACAAACATTACGTTTGGTTAAAGTTTGATTCTACCATTTACTTTAGGTGAGATATGGTCCAAAGGCGTATTTCAACTTGAAACACGATTTCTACGTTATTAGAGTCTGAAATAAACATTTTTCGTTTACAAGGCGTATTTCAACTTGAAAGACGATTTCTACG
Source organism: Pterostichus niger (assembly GCA_947425015.1). Taxonomy (NCBI): domain Eukaryota; kingdom Metazoa; phylum Arthropoda; class Insecta; order Coleoptera; family Carabidae; genus Pterostichus; species Pterostichus niger. The sequence goes on from CANDYQ010000066.1 coordinate 47,600, forward strand.
TTTTTAGAGTCTGAAATGAACATTTTTCGTTTACTCGCCTAAATATAGTGATATTTTAAAATTGTTTAAACTTTTTAACTTTACCCTAGGTACAAACATTACGTTTTGTTAAAGTTTGATTCTACCATTTACTTTAGGTGAGATATGGTCCCAAGGCGTATTTCAACTTGAAACACGATTTCTACGTTATTAGAGTCTGAAATAAACATTTTTCGTTTACAAGGCGTATTTCAAATTGAAACACGATTTCTACGTTTTTAGAGTCTGAAATGAACATTTTTCGTTTACTCGCCTAAATATTGTGATATTTTCAAATTGTTTAAACTTTTTAACTTTACCCTAGGTACAAACATTACGTTTGGTTAAAGTTTGATTCTACCATTTACTTTAGGTGAGATATGGTCCCAAGGCGTATTTCAACTTGAAACACGATTTCTACGTTATTAGAGTCTGAAATAAACATTTTTCGTTTACAATTCGTATTTCAACTTGAAAGACGATTTCTACGTTTTTAGAGTCTGAAATGAACATTTTTCGTTTACTCGCCTAAATATAGTAATATTTTAAAATTGTTTAAACTTTTTAACTTTACCCTAGGTACAAACATTACGTTTGGTTAAAGTTTGATTCTACCATTTACTTTAGGTGAGATATGGTACCAAGGCGTATTTCAACTTGAAACACGATTTCTGCGGTTTTAGAGTCTGAGACGAACATTTTTCGTTTACTCGCCTAAATATAGTGATATTTTCAAATTGTTTAAACTTTTTAACTTTACCCTAGGTACAAACATTACGTTTGGTTAAAGTTTGATTCTACCATTTACTTTAGGTGAGATATGGTCCCAAGGCGTATTTCAACTTGAAACACGATTTCTACGTTATTAGAGTCTGAAATAAACATTTTTCGTTTACAAGGCGTATTTCAACTTGAAAGACGATTTCTACGTTTTTAGAGTCTGAAATGAACATTTTTCGTTTACTCGCCTAAATATAGTGATATTTTAAAATTGTTTAAACTTTTTAACTTTATACTAGGTACAAACATTACGTTTGGTTAAAGTTTGATTCTACCATTTACTTTAGGTGAGATATGGTCCCAAGGCGTATTTCAACTTGAAACACGATTTCTACGTTATTAGAGTCTGAAATAAACATTTTTCGTTTACAAGGCGTATTTCAACTTGAAAGACGATTTCTACGTTTTTAGAGTCTGAAATGAACATTTTTCGTTTACTCGCCTAAATATAGTAATATTTTAAAATTGTTTAAACTTTTTAACTTTACCCTAGGTACAAACATTACGTTTGGTTAAAGTTTGATTCTACCATTTACTTTAGGTGAGATATGGTACCAAGGCGTATTTCAACTTGAAACACGATTTCTACGTTATTAGAGTCTGAAATAAACATTTTTCGTTTACAAGGCGTATTTCAAATTGAAACACGATTTCTACGTTTTTAGAGTCTGAAATGAACATTTTTCGTTTACTCGCCTAAATATTGTGATATTTTCAAATTGTTTAAACTTTTTAACTTTACCCTAGGTACAAACATTACGCTTGGTTAAAGTTTGATTCTACCATTTACTTTAGGTGAGATATGGTCCCAAGGCGTATTTCAACTTGAAACACGATTTCTACGTTATTAGAGTCTGAAATAAACATTTTTCGTTTACAAGGCGTATTTCAACTTGAAAGACGATTTCTACGTTTTTAGAGTCTGAAATGAACATTTTTCGTTTACTCGCCTAAATATAGTAATATTTTAAAATTGTTTAAACTTTTTAACTTTACCCTAGGTACAAACATTACGTTTGGTTAAAGTTTGATTCTACCATTTACTTTAGGTGAGATATGGTACCAAGGCGTATTTCAACTTGAAACACGATTTCTGCGGTTTTAGAGTCTGAGACGAACATTTTTCGTTTACTCGCCTAAATATAGTGATATTTTCAAATTGTTTAAACTTTTTAACTTTACCCTAGGTACAAACATTACGTTTGGTTGAAGTTTGATTCTACCATTTACTTTAGGTGAGATATGGTCCCAAGGCGTATTTCAACTTGAAACACGATTTCTACGTTATTAGAGTCTGAAATAAACATTTTTCGTTTACAAGGCGTATTTCAACTTGAAACACGATTTCTACGTTTTTAGAGTCTGAAATGAACATTTTTCGTTTACTCGCCTAAATATAGTGATATTTTCAAATTGTTTAAACTTTTTAACTTTACCCTAGGTACAAACATTACGTTTGGTTAAAGTTTGATTCTACCATTTACTTTAGGTGAGATATGGTCCCAAGGCGTATTTCAACTTGAAACACGATTTCTACGTTATTAGAGTCTGAAATAAACATTTTTCGTTTACAAGGCGTATTTCAACTTGAAAGACGATTTCTACGTTTTTAGAGTCTGAAATGAACATTTTTCGTTTACTCGCCTAAATATAGTGATATTTTAAAATTGTTTAAACTTTTTAACTTTACCCTAGGTACAAACATTACGTTTTGTTAAAGTTTGATTCTACCATTTACTTTAGGTGAGATATGGTCCCAAGGCGTATTTCAACTTGAAACACGATTTCTACGTTATTAGAGTCTGAAATAAACATTTTTCGTTTACAAGGCGTATTTCAAATTGAAACACGATTTCTACGTTTTTAGAGTCTGAAATGAACATTTTTCGTTTACTCGCCTAAATATTGTGATATTTTCAAATTGTTTAAACTTTTTAACTTTACCCTAGGTACAAACATTACGTTTGGTTAAAGTTTGATTCTACCATTTACTTTAGGTGAGATATGGTACCAAGGCGTATTTCAACTTGAAACACGATTTCTACGTTATTAGAGTCTGAAATAAACATTTTTCGTTTACAAGGCGTATTTCAAATTGAAACACGATTTCTACGTTTTTAGAGTCTGAAATGAACATTTTTCGTTTACTCGCCTAAATATAGTGATATTTTAAAATTGTTTAAACTTTTTAACTTTATACTAGGTACAAACATTACGTTTGGTTAAAGTTTGATTCTACCATTTACTTTAGGTGAGATATGGTCCCAAGGCGTATTTCAACTTGAAACACGATTTCTACGTTATTAGAGTCTGAAATAAACATTTTTCGTTTACAAGGCGTATTTCAACTTGAAACACGATTTCTACGTTTCTAGAGTCTGAAATGAACATTTTTCGTTTACTCGCCTAAATATAGTGATATTTTCAAATTGGAGTAGATGGCTCAGTGGTATCGAGTCGGCCTGTGGATCTTGAGAACCCTGGTTCGATCCCCACAGCCGACAAACAATTTTCACCAATTTAAAAATCTACCCCTGTGGCTCCCTCTCCACTAATATCTTTGAGGGCCGTGATTTGACGGCTGGTAACCGCACTTGACGCGACAAAATATATCACTTACCGAGATCTGCTTAGGCAGAGTGCCACACCCAGTAATGGGTAAAAGGCGTGATGATATATTTATTTATTTATTTTATTTGTTTAAACTTTTTAACTTTACCCTAGGTACAAACATTACGTTTGGTTAAAGTTTGATTCTACCATTTACTTTAGGTGAGATATGGTCCCAAGGCGTATTTCAACTTGAAACACGATTTCTACGTTATTAGAGTCTGAAATAAACATTTTTCGTTTACAAGGCGTATTTCAACTTGAAAGACGATTTCTACGTTTTTAGAGTCTGAAATGAACATTTTTCGTTTACTCGCCTAAATATAGTGATATTTTAAAATTGTTTAAACTTTTTAACTTTATACTAGGTACAAACATTACGTTTGGTTAAAGTTTGATTCTACCATTTACTTTAGGTGAGATATGGTCCCAAGGCGTATTTCAACTTGAAACACGATTTCTACGTTATTAGAGTCTGAAATAAACATTTTTCGTTTACAAGGCGTATTTCAACTTGAAAGACGATTTCTACGTTTTTAGAGTCTGAAATGAACATTTTTCGTTTACTCGCCTAAATATAGTGATATTTTAAAATTGTTTAAACTTTTTAACTTTATACTAGGTACAAACATTACGTTTGGTTAAAGTTTGATTCTACCATTTACTTTAGGTGAGATATGGTCCCAAGGCGTATTTCAACTTGAAACACGATTTCTACGTTATTAGAGTCTGAAATAAACATTTTTCGTTTACAAGGCGTATTTCAACTTGAAAGACGATTTCTACGTTTTTAGAGTCTGAAATGAACATTTTTCGTTTACTCGCCTAAATATAGTGATATTTTCCAATTGGGGTAGATGGCTCAGTGGTATCGAGTCGGCCTGTGGATCTTGAGAACCCTGGTTCGATCCCCACAGCCGACAAACAATTTTCACCAATTTAAAAATCTACCCCTGTGGCTCCCTCTCCACTAATATCTTTGAGGGCCGTGATTTGACGGCTGGTAACCGCACTTCACGCGACAAAATATATCACTTACCGAGATCTGCTTAGGCAGAGTGCCACACCCAGTAATGGGTAAAAGGCGTGATGATATATTTATTTATTTATTTTATTTGTTTAAACTTTTTAACTTTACCCTAGGTACAAACATTACGTTTGGTTAAAGTTTGATTCTACCATTTACTTTAGGTGAGATATGGTCCCAAGGCGTATTTCAACTTGAAACACGATTTCTACGTTATTAGAGTCTGAAATAAACATTTTTCGTTTACAAGGCGTATTTCAACTTGAAAGACGATTTCTACGTTTTTAGAGTCTGAAATGAACATTTTTCGTTTACTCGCCTAAATATAGTGATATTTTAAAATTGTTTAAACTTTTTAACTTTATACTAGGTACAAACATTACGTTTGGTTAAAGTTTGATTCTACCATTTACTTTAGGTGAGATATGGTCCCAAGGCGTATTTCAACTTGAAACACGATTTCTACGTTATTAGAGTCTGAAATAAACATTTTTCGTTTACAAGGCGTATTTCAACTTGAAACACGATTTCTACGTTTTTAGAGTCTGAAATAAACATTTTTCGTTTACAAGGCGTATTTCAACTTGAAAGACGATTTCTACGTTTTTAGAGTCTGAAATGAACATTTTTCGTTTACTCGCCTAAATATAGTAATATTTTAAAATTGTTTAAACTTTTTAACTTTACCCTAGGTACAAACATTACGTTTGGTTAAAGTTTGATTCTACCATTTACTTTAGGTGAGATATGGTACCAAGGCGTATTTCAACTTGAAACACGATTTCTGCGGTTTTAGAGTCTGAGACGAACATTTTTCGTTTACTCGCCTAAATATAGTGATATTTTCAAATTGTTTAAACTTTTTAACTTTACCCTAGGTACAAACATTACGTTTGGTTAAAGTTTGATTCTACCATTTACTTTAGGTGAGATATGGTCCCAAGGCGTATTTCAACTTGAAACACGATTTCTACGTTATTAGAGTCTGAAATAAACATTTTTCGTTTACAAGGCGTATTTCAACTTGAAAGACGATTTCTACGTTTTTAGAGTCTGAAATGAACATTTTTCGTTTACTCGCCTAAATATAGTGATATTTTAAAATTGTTTAAACTTTTTAACTTTACCCTAGGTACAAACATTACGTTTTGTTAAAGTTTGATTCTACCATTTACTTTAGGTGAGATATGGTCCCAAGGCGTATTTCAACTTGAAACACGATTTCTACGTTATTAGAGTCTGAAATAAACATTTTTCGTTTACAAGGCGTATTTCAACTTGAAACACGATTTCTACGTTTTTAGAGTCTGAAATGAACATTTTTCGTTTACTCGCCTAAATATTGTGATATTTTCAAATTGTTTAAACTTTTTAACTTTACCCTAGGTACAAACATTACGTTTGGTTAAAGTTTGATTCTACCATTTACTTTAGGTGAGATATGGTCCCAAGGCGTATTTCAACTTGAAACACGATTTCTACGTTATTAGAGTCTGAAATAAACATTTTTCGTTTACAAGGCGTATTTCAACTTGAAAGACGATTTCTACGTTTTTAGAGTCTGAAATGAACATTTTTCGTTTACTCGCCTAAATATAGTAATATTTTAAAATTGTTTAAACTTTTTAACTTTACCCTAGGTACAAACATTACGTTTGGTTAAAGTTTGATTCTACCATTTACTTTAGGTGAGATATGGTACCAAGGCGTATTTCAACTTGAAACACGATTTCTGCGGTTTTAGAGTCTGAGACGAACATTTTTCGTTTACTCGCCTAAATATAGTGATATTTTCAAATTGTTTAAACTTTTTAACTTTACCCTAGGTACAAACATTACGTTTGGTTAAAGTTTGATTCTACCATTTACTTTAGGTGAGATATGGTCCCAAGGCGTATTTCAACTTGAAACACGATTTCTACGTTATTAGAGTCTGAAATAAACATTTTTCGTTTACAAGGCGTATTTCAACTTGAAAGACGATTTCTACGTTTTTAGAGTCTGAAATGAACATTTTTCGTTTACTCGCCTAAATATAGTGATATTTTAAAATTGTTTAAACTTTTTAACTTTATACTAGGTACAAACATTACGTTTGGTTAAAGTTTGATTCTACCATTTACTTTAGGTGAGATATGGTCCCAAGGCGTATTTCAACTTGAAACACGATTTCTACGTTATTAGTGTCTGAAATAAACATTTTTCGTTTACAAGGCGTATTTCAACTTGAAAGACGATTTCTACGTTTTTAGAGTCTGAAATGAACATTTTTCGTTTACTCGCCTAAATATAGTAATATTTTAAAATTGTTTAAACTTTTTAACTTTACCCTAGGTACAAACATTACGTTTGGTTAAAGTTTGATTCTACCATTTACTTTAGGTGAGATATGGTACCAAGGCGTATTTCAACTTGAAACACGATTTCTGCGGTTTTAGAGTCTGAGACGAACATTTTTCGTTTACTCGCCTAAATATAGTGATATTTTCAAATTGTTTAAACTTTTTAACTTTACCCTAGGTACAAACATTACGTTTGGTTAAAGTTTGATTCTACCATTTACTTTAGGTGAGATATGGTCCCAAGGCGTATTTCAACTTGAAACACGATTTCTACATTATTAGAGTCTGAAATAAACATTTTTCGTTTACAAGGCGTATTTCAACTTGAAACACGATTTCTACGTTTTTAGAGTCTGAAATGAACATTTTTCGTTTACTCGCCTAAATATAGTGATATTTTCAAATTGGAGTAGATGGCTCAGTGGTATCGAGTCGGCCTGTGGATCTTGAGAACCCTGGTTCGATCCCCACAGCCGACAAACAATTTTCACCAATTTAAAAATCTACCCCTGTGGCTCCCTCTCCACTAATATCTTTGAGGGCCGTGATTTGACGGCTGGTAACCGCACTTGACGCGACAAAATATATCACTTACCGAGATCTGCTTAGGCAGAGTGCCACACCCAGTAATGGGTAAAAGGCGTGATGATATATTTATTTATTTATTTTATTTGTTTAAACTTTTTAACTTTACCCTAGGTACAAACATTACGTTTGGTTAAAGTTTGATTCTACCATTTACTTTAGGTGAGATATGGTCCCAAGGCGTATTTCAACTTGAAACACGATTTCTACGTTATTAGAGTCTGAAATAACCATTTTTCGTTTACAAGGCGTATTTCAACTTGAAAGACGATTTCTACGTTTTTAGAGTCTGAAATGAACATTTTTCGTTTACTCGCCTAAATATAGTGATATTTTAAAATTGTTTAAACTTTTTAACTTTATACTAGGTACAAACATTACGTTTGGTTAAAGTTTGATTCTACCATTTACTTTAGGTGAGATATGGTCCAAAGGCGTATTTCAACTTGAAACACGATTTCTACGTTATTAGAGTCTGAAATAAACATTTTTCGTTTACAAGGCGTATTTCAACTTGAAAGACGATTTCTACGTTTTTAGAGTCTGAAATGAACATTTTTCGTTTACTCGCCTAAATATAGTGATATTTTAAAATTGTTTAAACTTTTTAACTTTACCCTAGGTACAAACATTACGTTTTGTTAAAGTTTGATTCTACCATTTACTTTAGGTGAGATATGGTCCCAAGGCGTATTTCAACTTGAAACACGATTTCTACGTTATTAGAGTCTGAAATAAACATTTTTCGTTTACAAGGCGTATTTCAAATTGAAACACGATTTCTACGTTTTTAGAGTCTGAAATGAACATTTTTCGTTTACTCGCCTAAATATTGTGATATTTTCAAATTGTTTAAACTTTTTAACTTTACCCTAGGTACAAACATTACGTTTGGTTAAAGTTTGATTCTACCATTTACTTTAGGTGAGATATGGTCCCAAGGCGTATTTCAACTTGAAACACGATTTCTACGTTATTAGAGTCTGAAATAAACATTTTTCGTTTACAAGGCGTATTTCAACTTGAAAGACGATTTCTACGTTTTTAGAGTCTGAAATGAACATTTTTCGTTTACTCGCCTAAATATAGTAATATTTTAAAATTGTTTAAACTTTTTAACTTTACCCTAGGTACAAACATTACGTTTGGTTAAAGTTTGATTCTACCATTTACTTTAGGTGAGATATGGTACCAAGGCGTATTTCAACTTGAAACACGATTTCTGCGGTTTTAGAGTCTGAGACGAACATTTTTCGTTTACTCGCCTAAATATAGTGATATTTTCAAATTGTTTAAACTTTTTAACTTTACCCTAGGTACAAACATTACGTTTGGTTAAAGTTTGATTCTACCATTTACTTTAGGTGAGATATGGTCCCAAGGCGTATTTCAACTTGAAACACGATTTCTACGTTATTAGAGTCTGAAATAAACATTTTTCGTTTACAAGGCGTATTTCAACTTGAAAGACGATTTCTACGTTTTTAGAGTCTGAAATGAACATTTTTCGTTTACTCGCCTAAATATAGTGATATTTTAAAATTGTTTAAACTTTTTAACTTTATACTAGGTACAAACATTACGTTTGGTTAAAGTTTGATTCTACCATTTACTTTAGGTGAGATATGGTCCCAAGGCGTATTTCAACTTGAAACACGATTTCTACGTTATTAGAGTCTGAAATAAACATTTTTCGTTTACAAGGCGTATTTCAACTTGAAAGACGATTTCTACGTTTTTAGAGTCTGAAATGAACATTTTTCGTTTACTCGCCTAAATATAGTAATATTTTAAAATTGTTTAAACTTTTTAACTTTACCCTAGGTACAAACATTACGTTTGGTTAAAGTTTGATTCTACCATTTACTTTAGGTGAGATATGGTACCAAGGCGTATTTCAACTTGAAACACGATTTCTACGTTATTAGAGTCTGAAATAAACATTTTTCGTTTACAAGGCGTATTTCAAATTGAAACACGATTTCTACGTTTTTAGAGTCTGAAATGAACATTTTTCGTTTACTCGCCTAAATATTGTGATATTTTCAAATTGTTTAAACTTTTTAACTTTACCCTAGGTACAAACATTACGCTTGGTTAAAGTTTGATTCTACCATTTACTTTAGGTGAGATATGGTCCCAAGGCGTATTTCAACTTGAAACACGATTTCTACGTTATTAGAGTCTGAAATAAACATTTTTCGTTTACAAGGCGTATTTCAACTTGAAAGACGATTTCTACGTTTTTAGAGTCTGAAATGAACATTTTTCGTTTACTCGCCTAAATATAGTAATATTTTAAAATTGTTTAAACTTTTTAACTTTACCCTAGGTACAAACATTACGTTTGGTTAAAGTTTGATTCTACCATTTACTTTAGGTGAGATATGGTACCAAGGCGTATTTCAACTTGAAACACGATTTCTGCGGTTTTAGAGTCTGAGACGAACATTTTTCGTTTACTCGCCTAAATATAGTGATATTTTCAAATTGTTTAAACTTTTTAACTTTACCCTAGGTACAAACATTACGTTTGGTTAAAGTTTGATTCTACCATTTACTTTAGGTGAGATATGGTCCCAAGGCGTATTTCAACTTGAAACACGATTTCTACGTTATTAGAGTCTGAAATAAACATTTTTCGTTTACAAGGCGTATTTCAACTTGAAACACGATTTCTACGTTTTTAGAGTCTGAAATGAACATTTTTCGTTTACTCGCCTAAATATAGTGATATTTTCAAATTGTTTAAACTTTTTAACTTTACCCTAGGTACAAACATTACGTTTGGTTAAAGTTTGATTCTACCATTTACTTTAGGTGAGATATGGTCCCAAGGCGTATTTCAACTTGAAACACGATTTCTACGTTATTAGAGTCTGAAATAAACATTTTTCGTTTACAAGGCGTATTTCAACTTGAAAGACGATTTCTACGTTTTTAGAGTCTGAAATGAACATTTTTCGTTTACTCGCCTAAATATAGTGATATTTTAAAATTGTTTAAACTTTTTAACTTTACCCTAGGTACAAACATTACGTTTTGTTAAAGTTTGATTCTACCATTTACTTTAGGTGAGATATGGTCCCAAGGCGTATTTCAACTTGAAACACGATTTCTACGTTATTAGAGTCTGAAATAAACATTTTTCGTTTACAAGGCGTATTTCAAATTGAAACACGATTTCTACGTTTTTAGAGTCTGAAATGAACATTTTTCGTTTACTCGCCTAAATATTGTGATATTTTCAAATTGTTTAAACTTTTTAACTTTACCCTAGGTACAAACATTACGTTTGGTTAAAGTTTGATTCTACCATTTACTTTAGGTGAGATATGGTACCAAGGCGTATTTCAACTTGAAACACGATTTCTACGTTATTAGAGTCTGAAATAAACATTTTTCGTTTACAAGGCGTATTTCAAATTGAAACACGATTTCTACGTTTTTAGAGTCTGAAATGAACATTTTTCGTTTACTCGCCTAAATATAGTGATATTTTAAAATTGTTTAAACTTTTTAACTTTATACTAGGTACAAACATTACGTTTGGTTAAAGTTTGATTCTACCATTTACTTTAGGTGAGATATGGTCCCAAGGCGTATTTCAACTTGAAACACGATTTCTACGTTATTAGAGTCTGAAATAAACATTTTTCGTTTACAAGGCGTATTTCAACTTGAAACACGATTTCTACGTTTCTAGAGTCTGAAATGAACATTTTTCGTTTACTCGCCTAAATATAGTGATATTTTCAAATTGGAGTAGATGGCTCAGTGGTATCGAGTCGGCCTGTGGATCTTGAGAACCCTGGTTCGATCCCCACAGCCGACAAACAATTTTCACCAATTTAAAAATCTACCCCTGTGGCTCCCTCTCCACTAATATCTTTGAGGGCCGTGATTTGACGGCTGGTAACCGCACTTGACGCGACAAAATATATCACTTACCGAGATCTGCTTAGGCAGAGTGCCACACCCAGTAATGGGTAAAAGGCGTGATGATATATTTATTTATTTATTTTATTTGTTTAAACTTTTTAACTTTACCCTAGGTACAAACATTACGTTTGGTTAAAGTTTGATTCTACCATTTACTTTAGGTGAGATATGGTCCCAAGGCGTATTTCAACTTGAAACACGATTTCTACGTTATTAGAGTCTGAAATAAACATTTTTCGTTTACAAGGCGTATTTCAACTTGAAAGACGATTTCTACGTTTTTAGAGTCTGAAATGAACATTTTTCGTTTACTCGCCTAAATATAGTGATATTTTAAAATTGTTTAAACTTTTTAACTTTATACTAGGTACAAACATTACGTTTGGTTAAAGTTTGATTCTACCATTTACTTTAGGTGAGATATGGTCCCAAGGCGTATTTCAACTTGAAACACGATTTCTACGTTATTAGAGTCTGAAATAAACATTTTTCGTTTACAAGGCGTATTTCAACTTGAAAGACGATTTCTACGTTTTTAGAGTCTGAAATGAACATTTTTCGTTTACTCGCCTAAATATAGTGATATTTTAAAATTGTTTAAACTTTTTAACTTTATACTAGGTACAAACATTACGTTTGGTTAAAGTTTGATTCTACCATTTACTTTAGGTGAGATATGGTCCCAAGGCGTATTTCAACTTGAAACACGATTTCTACGTTATTAGAGTCTGAAATAAACATTTTTCGTTTACAAGGCGTATTTCAACTTGAAAGACGATTTCTACGTTTTTAGAGTCTGAAATGAACATTTTTCGTTTACTCGCCTAAATATAGTGATATTTTCCAATTGGGGTAGATGGCTCAGTGGTATCGAGTCGGCCTGTGGATCTTGAGAACCCTGGTTCGATCCCCACAGCCGACAAACAATTTTCACCAATTTAAAAATCTACCCCTGTGGCTCCCTCTCCACTAATATCTTTGAGGGCCGTGATTTGACGGCTGGTAACCGCACTTCACGCGACAAAATATATCACTTACCGAGATCTGCTTAGGCAGAGTGCCACACCCAGTAATGGGTAAAAGGCGTGATGATATATTTATTTATTTATTTTATTTGTTTAAACTTTTTAACTTTACCCTAGGTACAAACATTACGTTTGGTTAAAGTTTGATTCTACCATTTACTTTAGGTGAGATATGGTCCCAAGGCGTATTTCAACTTGAAACACGATTTCTACGTTATTAGAGTCTGAAATAAACATTTTTCGTTTACAAGGCGTATTTCAACTTGAAAGACGATTTCTACGTTTTTAGAGTCTGAAATGAACATTTTTCGTTTACTCGCCTAAATATAGTGATATTTTAAAATTGTTTAAACTTTTTAACTTTATACTAGGTACAAACATTACGTTTGGTTAAAGTTTGATTCTACCATTTACTTTAGGTGAGATATGGTCCCAAGGCGTATTTCAACTTGAAACACGATTTCTACGTTATTAGAGTCTGAAATAAACATTTTTCGTTTACAAGGCGTATTTCAACTTGAAACACGATTTCTACGTTTTTAGAGTCTGAAATAAACATTTTTCGTTTACAAGGCGTATTTCAACTTGAAAGACGATTTCTACGTTTTTAGAGTCTGAAATGAACATTTTTCGTTTACTCGCCTAAATATAGTAATATTTTAAAATTGTTTAAACTTTTTAACTTTACCCTAGGTACAAACATTACGTTTGGTTAAAGTTTGATTCTACCATTTACTTTAGGTGAGATATGGTACCAAGGCGTATTTCAACTTGAAACACGATTTCTGCGGTTTTAGAGTCTGAGACGAACATTTTTCGTTTACTCGCCTAAATATAGTGATATTTTCAAATTGTTTAAACTTTTTAACTTTACCCTAGGTACAAACATTACGTTTGGTTAAAGTTTGATTCTACCATTTACTTTAGGTGAGATATGGTCCCAAGGCGTATTTCAACTTGAAACACGATTTCTACGTTATTAGAGTCTGAAATAAACATTTTTCGTTTACAAGGCGTATTTCAACTTGAAAGACGATTTCTACGTTTTTAGAGTCTGAAATGAACATTTTTCGTTTACTCGCCTAAATATAGTGATATTTTAAAATTGTTTAAACTTTTTAACTTTACCCTAGGTACAAACATTACGTTTTGTTAAAGTTTGATTCTACCATTTACTTTAGGTGAGATATGGTCCCAAGGCGTATTTCAACTTGAAACACGATTTCTACGTTATTAGAGTCTGAAATAAACATTTTTCGTTTACAAGGCGTATTTCAACTTGAAACACGATTTCTACGTTTTTAGAGTCTGAAATGAACATTTTTCGTTTACTCGCCTAAATATTGTGATATTTTCAAATTGTTTAAACTTTTTAACTTTACCCTAGGTACAAACATTACGTTTGGTTAAAGTTTGATTCTACCATTTACTTTAGGTGAGATATGGTCCCAAGGCGTATTTCAACTTGAAACACGATTTCTACGTTATTAGAGTCTGAAATAAACATTTTTCGTTTACAAGGCGTATTTCAACTTGAAAGACGATTTCTACGTTTTTAGAGTCTGAAATGAACATTTTTCGTTTACTCGCCTAAATATAGTAATATTTTAAAATTGTTTAAACTTTTTAACTTTACCCTAGGTACAAACATTACGTTTGGTTAAAGTTTGATTCTACCATTTACTTTAGGTGAGATATGGTACCAAGGCGTATTTCAACTTGAAACACGATTTCTGCGGTTTTAGAGTCTGAGACGAACATTTTTCGTTTACTCGCCTAAATATAGTGATATTTTCAAATTGTTTAAACTTTTTAACTTTACCCTAGGTACAAACATTACGTTTGGTTAAAGTTTGATTCTACCATTTACTTTAGGTGAGATATGGTCCCAAGGCGTATTTCAACTTGAAACACGATTTCTACGTTATTAGAGTCTGAAATAAACATTTTTCGTTTACAAGGCGTATTTCAACTTGAAAGACGATTTCTACGTTTTTAGAGTCTGAAATGAACATTTTTCGTTTACTCGCCTAAATATAGTGATATTTTAAAATTGTTTAAACTTTTTAACTTTATACTAGGTACAAACATTACGTTTGGTTAAAGTTTGATTCTACCATTTACTTTAGGTGAGATATGGTCCCAAGGCGTATTTCAACTTGAAACACGATTTCTACGTTATTAGTGTCTGAAATAAACATTTTTCGTTTACAAGGCGTATTTCAACTTGAAAGACGATTTCTACGTTTTTAGAGTCTGAAATGAACATTTTTCGTTTACTCGCCTAAATATAGTAATATTTTAAAATTGTTTAAACTTTTTAACTTTACCCTAGGTACAAACATTACGTTTGGTTAAAGTTTGATTCTACCATTTACTTTAGGTGAGATATGGTACCAAGGCGTATTTCAACTTGAAACACGATTTCTGCGGTTTTAGAGTCTGAGACGAACATTTTTCGTTTACTCGCCTAAATATAGTGATATTTTCAAATTGTTTAAACTTTTTAACTTTACCCTAGGTACAAACATTACGTTTGGTTAAAGTTTGATTCTACCATTTACTTTAGGTGAGATATGGTCCCAAGGCGTATTTCAACTTGAAACACGATTTCTACATTATTAGAGTCTGAAATAAACATTTTTCGTTTACAAGGCGTATTTCAACTTGAAACACGATTTCTACGTTTTTAGAGTCTGAAATGAACATTTTTCGTTTACTCGCCTAAATATAGTGATATTTTCAAATTGGAGTAGATGGCTCAGTGGTATCGAGTCGGCCTGTGGATCTTGAGAACCCTGGTTCGATCCCCACAGCCGACAAACAATTTTCACCAATTTAAAAATCTACCCCTGTGGCTCCCTCTCCACTAATATCTTTGAGGGCCGTGATTTGACGGCTGGTAACCGCACTTGACGCGACAAAATATATCACTTACCGAGATCTGCTTAGGCAGAGTGCCACACCCAGTAATGGGTAAAAGGCGTGATGATATATTTATTTATTTATTTTATTTGTTTAAACTTTTTAACTTTACCCTAGGTACAAACATTACGTTTGGTTAAAGTTTGATTCTACCATTTACTTTAGGTGAGATATGGTCCCAAGGCGTATTTCAACTTGAAACACGATTTCTACGTTATTAGAGTCTGAAATAAACATTTTTCGTTTACAAGGCGTATTTCAACTTGAAAGACGATTTCTACGTTTTTAGAGTCTGAAATGAACATTTTTCGTTTACTCGCCTAAATATAGTGATATTTTAAAATTGTTTAAACTTTTTAACTTTATACTAGGTACAAACATTACGTTTGGTTAAAGTTTGATTCTACCATTTACTTTAGGTGAGATATGGTCCCAAGGCGTATTTCAACTTGAAACACGATTTCTACGTTATTAGAGTCTGAAATAAACATTTTTCGTTTACAAGGCGTATTTCAACTTGAAAGACGATTTCTACGTTTTTAGAGTCTGAAATGAACATTTTTCGTTTACTCGCCTAAATATAGTAATATTTTAAAATTGTTTAAACTTTTTAACTTTACCCTAGGTACAAACATTACGTTTGGTTAAAGTTTGATTCTACCATTTACTTTAGGTGAGATATGGTACCAAGGCGTATTTCAACTTGAAACACGATTTCTGCGGTTTTAGAGTCTGAGACGAACATTTTTCGTTTACTCGCCTAAATATAGTGATATTTTCAAATTGTTTAAACTTTTTAACTTTACCCTAGGTACAAACATTACGTTTGGTTAAAGTTTGATTCTACCATTTACTTTAGGTGAGATATGGTCCCAAGGCGTATTTCAACTTGAAACACGATTTCTACGTTATTAGAGTCTGAAATAAACATTTTTCGTTTACAAGGCGTATTTCAACTTGAAACACGATTTCTACGTTTTTAGAGTCTGAAATGAACATTTTTCGTTTACTCGCCTAAATATAGTGATATTTTCAAATTGTTTAAACTTTTTAACTTTACCCTAGGTACAAACATTACGTTTGGTTAAAGTTTGATTCTACCATTTACTTTAGGTGAGATATGGTCCCAAGGCGTATTTCAACTTGAAACACGATTTCTACGTTATTAGAGTCTGAAATAAACAATTTTCGTTTACAAGGCGTATTTCAACTTGAAAGACGATTTCTACGTTTTTAGAGTCTGAAATGAACATTTTTCGTTTACTCGCCTAAATATAGTGATATTTTCAAATTGTTTAAACTTTTTAACTTTACCCTAGGTACAAACATTACGTTTGGTTAAAGTTTGATTCTACCATTTACTTTAGGTGAGATATGGTACCAAGGCGTATTTCAACTTGAAACACGATTTCTGCGGTTTTAGAGTCTGAGACGAACATTTTTCGTTTACTCGCCTAAATATAGTGATATTTTCAAATTGTTTAAACTTTTTAACTTTACCCTAGGTACAAACATTACGTTTGGTTAAAGTTTGATTCTACCATTTACTTTAGGTGAGATATGGTCCCAAGGCGTATTTCAACTTGAAACACGATTTCTACGTTATTAGAGTCTGAAATAAACATTTTTCGTTTACAAGGCGTATTTCAACTTGAAAGACGATTTCTACGTTTTTAGAGTCTGAAATGAACATTTTTCGTTTACTCGCCTAAATATAGTGATATTTTAAAATTGTTTAAACTTTTTAACTTTATACTAGGTACAAACATTACGTTTGGTTAAAGTTTGATTCTACCATTTACTTTAGGTGAGATATGGTCCCAAGGCGTATTTCAACTTGAAACACGATTTCTACATTATTAGAGTCTGAAATAAACATTTTTCGTTTACAAGGCGTATTTCAACTTGAAACACGATTTCTACGTTTTTAGAGTCTGAAATGAACATTTTTCGTTTACTCGCCTAAATATAGTGATATTTTCAAATTGGAGTAGATGGCTCAGTGGTATCGAGTCGGCCTGTGGATCTTGAGAACCCTGGTTCGATCCCCACAGCCGACAAACAATTTTCACCAATTTAAAAATCTACCCCTGTGGCTCCCTCTCCACTAATATCTTTGAGGGCCGTGATTTGACGGCTGGTAACCGCACTTGACGCGACAAAATATATCACTTACCGAGATCTGCTTAGGCAGAGTGCCACACCCAGTAATGGGTAAAAGGCGTGATGATATATTTATTTATTTATTTTATTTGTTTAAACTTTTTAACTTTACCCTAGGTACAAACATTACGTTTGGTTAAAGTTTGATTCTACCATTTACTTTAGGTGAGATATGGTCCCAAGGCGTATTTCAACTTGAAACACGATTTCTACGTTATTAGAGTCTGAAATAAACATTTTTCGTTTACAAGGCGTATTTCAACTTGAAAGACGATTTCTACGTTTTTAGAGTCTGAAATGAACATTTTTCGTTTACTCGCCTAAATATAGTGATATTTTAAAATTGTTTAAACTTTTTAACTTTATACTAGGTACAAACATTACGTTTGGTTAAAGTTTGATTCTACCATTTACTTTAGGTGAGATATGGTCCCAAGGCGTATTTCAACTTGAAACACGATTTCTACGTTATTAGAGTCTGAAATAAACATTTTTCGTTTACAAGGCGTATTTCAACTTGAAAGACGATTTCTACGTTTTTAGAGTCTGAAATGAACATTTTTCGTTTACTCGCCTAAATATAGTAATATTTTAAAATTGTTTAAACTTTTTAACTTTACCCTAGGTACAAACATTACGTTTGGTTAAAGTTTGATTCTACCATTTACTTTAGGTGAGATATGGTACCAAGGCGTATTTCAACTTGAAACACGATTTCTGCGGTTTTAGAGTCTGAGACGAACATTTTTCGTTTACTCGCCTAAATATAGTGATATTTTCAAATTGTTTAAACTTTTTAACTTTACCCTAGGTACAAACATTACTTTTGGTTAAAGTTTGATTCTACCATTTACTTTAGGTGAGATATGGTCCCAAGGCGTATTTCAACTTGAAACACGATTTCTACGTTATTAGAGTCTGAAATAAACATTTTTCGTTTACAAGGCGTATTTCAACTTGAAACACGATTTCTACGTTTTTAGAGTCTGAAATGAACATTTTTCGTTTACTCGCCTAAATATAGTGATATTTTCAAATTGTTTAAACTTTTTAACTTTACCCTAGGTACAAACATTACGTTTGGTTAAAGTTTGATTCTACCATTTACTTTAGGTGAGATATGGTCCCAAGGCGTATTTCAACTTGAAACACGATTTCTACGTTATTAGAGTCTGAAATAAACATTTTTCGTTTACAAGGCGTATTTCAACTTGAAAGACGATTTCTACGTTTTTAGAGTCTGAAATGAACATTTTTCGTTTACTCGCCTAAATATAGTGATATTTTCAAATTGTTTAAACTTTTTAACTTTACCCTAGGTACAAACATTACGTTTGGTTAAAGTTTGATTCTACCATTTACTTTAGGTGAGATATGGTACCAAGGCGTATTTCAACTTGAAACACGATTTCTGCGGTTTTAGAGTCTGAGACGAACATTTTTCGTTTACTCGCCTAAATATAGTGATATTTTCAAATTGTTTAAACTTTTTAACTTTACCCTAGGTACAAACATTACGTTTGGTTAAAGTTTGATTCTACCATTTACTTTAGGTGAGATATGGTCCCAAGGCGTATTTCAACTTGAAACACGATTTCTACGTTATTAGAGTCTGAAATAAACATTTTTCGTTTACAAGGCGTATTTCAACTTGAAAGACGATTTCTACGTTTTTAGAGTCTGAAATGAACATTTTTCGTTTACTCGCCTAAATATAGTGATATTTTCAAATTGTTTAAACTTTTTAACTTTACCCTAGGTACAAACATTACGTTTGGTTAAAGTTTGATTCTACCATTTACTTTAGGTGAGATATGGTCCCAAGGCGTATTTCAACTTGAAACACGATTTCTACATTATTAGAGTCTGAAATAAATATTTTTCGTTTACAAGGCGTATTTCAACTTGAAACACGATTTCTACGTTTTTAGAGTCTGAAATGAACATTTTTCGTTTACTCGCCTAATTATAGTGATATTTTCAAATTGGAGTAGATGGCTCAGTGGTATCGAGTCGGCCTGTGGATCTTGAGAACCCTGGTTCGATCCCCACAGCCGACAAACAATTTTCACCAATTTAAAAATCTACCCCTGTGGCTCCCTCTCCACTAATATCTTTGAGGGCCGTGATTTGACGGCTGGTAACCGCACTTGACGCGACAAAATATATCACTTACCGAGATCTGCTTAGGCAGAGTGCCACACCCAGTAATGGGTAAAAGGCGTGATGATATATTTATTTATTTATTTTATTTGTTTAAACTTTTTAACTTTACCCTAGGTACAAACATTACGTTTGGTTAAAGTTTGATTCTACCATTTACTTTAGGTGAGATATGGTCCCAAGGCGTATTTCAACTTGAAACACGATTTCTACGTTATTAGAGTCTGAAATAAACATTTTTCGTTTACAAGGCGTATTTCAACTTGAAAGACGATTTCTACGTTTTTAGAGTCTGAAATGAACATTTTTCGTTTACTCGCCTAAATATAGTGATATTTTAAAATTGTTTAAACTTTTTAACTTTATACTAGGTACAAACATTACGTTTGGTTAAAGTTTGATTCTACCATTTACTTTAGGTGAGATATGGTCCCAAGGCGTATTTCAACTTGAAACACGATTTCTACGTTATTAGAGTCTGAAATAAACATTTTTCGTTTACAAGGCGTATTTCAACTTGAAAGACGATTTCTACGTTTTTAGAGTCTGAAATGAACATTTTTCGTTTACTCGCCTAAATATAGTAATATTTTAAAATTGTTTAAACTTTTTAACTTTACCCTAGGTACAAACATTACGTTTGGTTAAAGTTTGATTCTACCATTTACTTTAGGTGAGATATGGTACCAAGGCGTATTTCAACTTGAAACACGATTTCTGCGGTTTTAGAGTCTGAGACGAACATTTTTCGTTTACTCGCCTAAATATAGTGATATTTTCAAATTGTTTAAACTTTTTAACTTTACCCTAGGTACAAACATTACGTTTGGTTAAAGTTTGATTCTACCATTTACTTTAGGTGAGATATGGTCCCAAAGCGTATTTCAACTTGAAACACGATTTCTACGTTATTAGAGTCTGAAATAAACATTTTTCGTTTACAAGGCGTATTTCAACTTGAAACACGATTTCTACGTTTTTAGAGTCTGAAATGAACATTTTTCGTTTACTCGCCTAAATATAGTGATATTTTCAAATTGTTTAAACTTTTTAACTTTACCCTAGGTACAAACATTACGTTTGGTTAAAGTTTGATTCTACCATTTACTTTAGGTGAGATATGGTCCCAAGGCGTATTTCAACTTGAAACACGATTTCTACGTTATTAGAGTCTGAAATAAACATTTTTCGTTTACAAGGCGTATTTCAACTTGAAAGACGATTTCTACGTTTTTAGAGTCTGAAATGAACATTTTTCGTTTACTCGCCTAAATATAGTGATATTTTCAAATTGTTTAAACTTTTTAACTTTACCCTAGGTACAAACATTACGTTTGGTTAAAGTTTGATTCTACCATTTACTTTAGGTGAGATATGGTACCAAGGCGTATTTCAACTTGAAACACGATTTCTGCGGTTTTAGAGTCAGAGACGAACATTTTTCGTTTACTCGCCTAAATATAGTGATATTTTCAAATTGTTTAAACTTTTTAACTTTACCCTAGGTACAAACATTACGTTTGGTTAAAGTTTGATTCTACCATTTACTTTAGGTGAGATATGGTCCCAAGGCGTATTTCAACTTGAAACACGATTTCTACGTTATTAGAGTCTGAAATAAACATTTTTCGTTTACAAGGCGTATTTCAACTTGAAAGACGATTTCTACGTTTTTAGAGTCTGAAATGAACATTTTTCGTTTACTCGCCTAAATATAGTGATATTTTAAAATTGTTTAAACTTTTTAACTTTATACTAGGTACAAACATTACGTTTGGTTAAAGTTTGATTCTACCATTTACTTTAGGTGAGATATGGTCCCAAGGCGTATTTCAACTTGAAACACGATTTCTACGTTATTAGAGTCTGAAATAAACATTTTTCGTTTACAAGGCGTATTTCAACTTGAAAGACGATTTCTACGTTTTTAGAGTCTGAAATGAACATTTTTCGTTTACTCGCCTAAATATAGTAATATTTTAAAATTGTTTAAACTTTTTAACTTTACCCTAGGTACAAACATTACGTTTGGTTAAAGTTTGATTCTACCATTTACTTTAGGTGAGATATGGTACCAAGGCGTATTTCAACTTGAAACACGATTTCTGCGGTTTTAGAGTCTGAGACGAACATTTTTCGTTTACTCGCCTAAATATAGTGATATTTTCAAATTGTTTAAACTTTTTAACTTTACCCTAGGTACAAACATTACGTTTGGTTAAAGTTTGATTCTACCATTTACTTTAGGTGAGATATGGTCCCAAGGCGTATTTCAACTTGAAACACGATTTCTACGTTATTAGAGTCTGAAATAAACATTTTTCGTTTACAAGGCGTATTTCAACTTGAAACACGATTTCTACGTTTTTAGAGTCTGAAATGAACATATTTCGTTTACTCGCCTAAATATAGTGATATTTTCAAATTGTTTAAACTTTTTAACTTTACCCTAGGTACAAACATTACGTTTGGTTAAAGTTTGATTCTACCATTTACTTTAGGTGAGATATGGTACCAAGGCGTATTTCAACTTGAAACACGATTTCTGCGGTTTTAGAGTCTGAGACGAACATTTTTCGTTTACTCGCCTAAATATAGTGATATTTTCAAATTGTTTAAACTTTTTAACTTTACCCTAGGTACAAACATTACGTTTGGTTAAAGTTTGATTCTACCATTTACTTTAGGTGAGATATGGTCCCAAGGCGTATTTCAACTTGAAACACGATTTCTACGTTATTAGAGTCTGAAATAAACATTTTTCGTTTACAAGGCGTATTTCAACTTGAAAGACGATTTCTACGTTTTTAGAGTCTGAAATGAACATTTTTCGTTTACTCGCCTAAATATAGTGATATTTTAAAATTGTTTAAACTTTTCAACTTTATACTAGGTACATACATTACGTTTGGTTAAAGTTTGATTCTACCATTTACTTTAGGTGAGATATGGTCCCAAGGCGTATTTCAACTTGAAACACGAATTCTACGTTATTAGAGTCTGAAATAAACATGTTTCGTTTACAAGGCGTATTTCAACTTGAAAGACGATTTCTACGTTTTTAGAGTCTGAAATGAACATTTTTCGTTTACTCGCCTAAATATAGTGATATTTTAAAATTGTTTAAACTTTTTAACTTTACCCTAGGTACAAACATTACGTTTGGTTAAAGTTTGATTCTACCATTTACTTTAGGTGAGATATGGTCCCAAGGCGTATTTCAACTTGAAACACGATTTCTACGTTATTAGAGTCTGAAATAAACATTTTTCGTTTACAAGGCGTATTTCAACTTGAAACACGATTTCTACGTTTTTAGAGTCTGAAATGAACATTTTTCGTTTACTCGCCTAAATATAGTGATATTTTCAAATTGTTTAAACTTTTTAACTTTACCCTAGGTACAAACATTACGTTTGGTTAAAGTTTGATTCTACCATTTACTTTAGGTGAGATATGGTCCCAAGGCGTATTTCAACTTGAAACACGATTTCTACGTTATTAGAGTCTGAAATAAACATTTTTCGTTTACAAGGCGTATTTCAACTTGAAAGACGATTTCTACGTTTTTAGAGTCTGAAATGAACATTTTTCGTTTACTCGCCTAAATATAGTGATATTTTCAAATTGTTTAAACTTTTTAACTTTACCCTAGGTACAAACATTACGTTTGGTTAAAGTTTGATTCTACCATTTACTTTAGGTGAGATATGGTACCAAGGCGTATTTCAACTTGAAACACGATTTCTGCGGTTTTAGAGTCTGAGACGAACATTTTTCGTTTACTCGCCTAAATATAGTGATATTTTCAAATTGTTTAAACTTTTTAACTTTACCCTAGGTACAAACATTACGTTTGGTTAAAGTTTGATTCTACCATTTACTTTAGGTGAGATATGGTCCCAAGGCGTATTTCAACTTGAAACACGATTTCTACGTTATTAGAGTCTGAAATAAACATTTTTCGTTTACAAGGCGTATTTCAACTTGAAAGACGATTTCTACGTTTTTAGAGTCTGAAATGAACATTTTTCGTTTACTCGCCTAAATATAGTGATATTTTCAAATTGTTTAAACTTTTTAACTTTACCCTAGGTACAAACATTACGTTTGGTTAAAGTTTGATTCTACCATTTACTTTAGGTGAGATATGGTCCCAAGGCGTATTTCAACTTGAAACACGATTTCTACATTATTAGAGTCTGAAATAAATATTTTTCGTTTACAAGGCGTATTTCAACTTGAAACGCGATTTCTACGTTTTTAGAGTCTGAAATGAACATTTTTCGTTTACTCGCCTAATTATAGTGATATTTTCAAATTGGAGTAGATGGCTCAGTGGTATCGAGTCGGCCTGTGGATCTTGAGAACCCTGGTTCGATCCCCACAGCCGACAAACAATTTTCACCAATTTAAAAATCTACCCCTGTGGCTCCCTCTCCACTAATATCTTTGAGGGCCGTGATTTGACGGCTGGTAACCGCACTTGACGCGACAAAATATATCACTTACCGAGATCTGCTTAGGCAGAGTGCCACACCCAGTAATGGGTAAAAGGCGTGATGATATATTTATTTATTTATTTTATTTGTTTAAACTTTTTAACTTTACCCTAGGTACAAACATTACGTTTGGTTAAAGTTTGATTCTACCATTTACTTTAGGTGAGATATGGTCCCAAGGCGTATTTCAACTTGAAACACGATTTCTACGTTATTAGAGTCTGAAATAAACATTTTTCGTTTACAAGGCGTATTTCAACTTGAAAGACGATTTCTACGTTTTTAGAGTCTGAAATGAACATTTTTCGTTTACTCGCCTAAATATAGTGATATTTTAAAATTGTTTAAACTTTTTAACTTTATACTAGGTACAAACATTACGTTTGGTTAAAGTTTGATTCTACCATTTACTTTAGGTGAGATATGGTCCCAAGGCGTATTTCAACTTGAAACACGATTTCTACGTTATTAGAGTCTGAAATAAACATTTTTCGTTTACAAGGCGTATTTCAACTTGAAACACGATTTCTACGTTTTTAGAGTCTGAAATGAACATTTTTCGTTTACTCGCCTAAATATAGTGATATTTTCAAATTGTTTAAACTTTTTAACTTTACCCTAGGTACAAACATTACGTTTGGTTAAAGTTTGATTCTACCATTTACTTTAGGTGAGATATGGTCCCAAGGCGTATTTCAACTTGAAACACGATTTCTACGTTATTAGAGTCTGAAATAAACATTTTTCGTTTACAAGGCGTATTTCAACTTGAAAGACGATTTCTACGTTTTTAGAGTCTGAAATGAACATTTTTCGTTTACTCGCCTAAATATAGTGATATTTTCAAATTGTTTAAACTTTTTAACTTTACCCTAGGTACAAACATTACGTTTGGTTAAAGTTTGATTCTACCATTTACTTTAGGTGAGATATGGTACCAAGGCGTATTTCAACTTGAAACACGATTTCTGCGGTTTTAGAGTCTGAGACGAACATTTTTCGTTTACTCGCCTAAATATAGTGATATTTTCAAATTGTTTAAACTTTTTAACTTTACCCTAGGTACAAACATTACGTTTGGTTAAAGTTTGATTCTACCATTTACTTTAGGTGAGATATGGTCCCAAGGCGTATTTCAACTTGAAACACGATTTCTACGTTATTAGAGTCTGAAATAAACATTTTTCGTTTACAAGGCGTATTTCAACTTGAAAGACGATTTCTACGTTTTTAGAGTCTGAAATGAACATTTTTCGTTTACTCGCCTAAATATAGTGATATTTTCAAATTGTTTAAACTTTTTAACTTTACCCTAGGTACAAACATTACGTTTGGTTAAAGTTTGATTCTACCATTTACTTTAGGTGAGATATGGTCCCAAGGCGTATTTCAACTTGAAACACGATTTCTACGTTATTAGAGTCTGAAATAAACATTTTTCGTTTACAAGGCGTATTTCAACTTGAAAGACGATTTCTACGTTTTTAGAGTCTGAAATGAACATTTTTCGTTTACTCGCCTAAATATAGTGATATTTTAAAATTGTTTAAACTTTTTAACTTTATACTAGGTACAAACATTACGTTTGGTTAAAGTTTGATTCTACCATTTACTTTAGGTGAGATATGGTCCCAAGGCGTATTTCAACTTGAAACACGATTTCTACGTTATTAGAGTCTGAAATAAACATTTTTCGTTTACAAGGCGTATTTCAACTTGAAAGACGATTTCTACGTTTTTAGAGTCTGAAATGAACATTTTTCGTTTACTCGCCTAAATATAGTAATATTTTAAAATTGTTTAAACTTTTTAACTTTACCCTAGGTACAAACATTACGTTTGGTTAAAGTTTGATTCTACCATTTACTTTAGGTGAGATATGGTACCAAGGCGTATTTCAACTTGAAACACGATTTCTGCGGTTTTAGAGTCTGAGACGAACATTTTTCGTTTACTCGCCTAAATATAGTGATATTTTCAAATTGTTTAAACTTTTTAACTTTACCCTAGGTACAAACATTACGTTTGGTTAAAGTTTGATTCTACCATTTACTTTAGGTGAGATATGGTCCCAAGGCGTATTTCAACTTGAAACACGATTTCTACGTTATTAGAGTCTGAAATAAACATTTTTCGTTTACAAGGCGTATTTCAACTTGAAACACGATTTCTACGTTTTTAGAGTCTGAAATGAACATTTTTCGTTTACTCGCCTAAATATAGTGATATTTTCAAATTGTTTAAACTTTTTAACTTTACCCTAGGTACAAACATTACGTTTGGTTAAAGTTTGATTCTACCATTTACTTTAGGTGAGATATGGTCCCAAGGCGTATTTCAACTTGAAACACGATTTCTACGTTATTAGAGTCTGAAATAAACATTTTTCGTTTACAAGGCGTATTTCAACTTGAAAGACGATTTCTACGTTTTTAGAGTCTGAAATGAACATTTTTCGTTTACTCGCCTAAATATAGTGATATTTTCAAATTGTTTAAACTTTTTAACTTTACCCTAGGTACAAACATTACGTTTGGTTAAAGTTTGATTCTACCATTTACTTTAGGTGAGATATGGTCCCAAGGCGTATTTCAACTTGAAACACGATTTCTACATTATTAGAGTCTGAAATAAATATTTTTCGTTTACAAGGCGTATTTCAACTTGAAACACGATTTCTACGTTTTTAGAGTCTGAAATGAACATTTTTCGTTTACTCGCCTAATTATAGTGATATTTTCAAATTGGAGTAGATGGCTCAGTGGTATCGAGTCGGCCTGTGGATCTTGAGAACCCTGGTTCGATCCCCACAGCCGACAAACAATTTTCACCAATTTAAAAATCTACCCCTGTGGCTCCCTCTCCACTAATATCTTTGAGGGCCGTGATTTGACGGCTGGTAACCGCACTTGACGCGACAAAATATATCACTTACCGAGATCTGCTTAGGCAGAGTGCCACACCCAGTAATGGGTAAAAGGCGTGATGATATATTTATTTATTTATTTTATTTGTTTAAACTTTTTAACTTTACCCTAGGTACAAACATTACGTTTGGTTAAAGTTTGATTCTACCATTTACTTTAGGTGAGATATGGTCCCAAGGCGTATTTCAACTTGAAACACGATTTCTACGTTATTAGAGTCTGAAATAAACATTTTTCGTTTACAAGGCGTATTTCAACTTGAAAGACGATTTCTACGTTTTTAGAGTCTGAAATGAACATTTTTCGTTTACTCGCCTAAATATAGTGATATTTTAAAATTGTTTAAACTTTTTAACTTTATACTAGGTACAAACATTACGTTTGGTTAAAGTTTGATTCTACCATTTACTTTAGGTGAGATATGGTCCCAAGGCGTATTTCAACTTGAAACACGATTTCTACGTTATTAGAGTCTGAAATAAACATTTTTCGTTTACAAGGCGTATTTCAACTTGAAACACGATTTCTACGTTTTTAGAGTCTGAAATGAACATTTTTCGTTTACTCGCCTAAATATAGTGATATTTTCAAATTGTTTAAACTTTTTAACTTTACCCTAGGTACAAACATTACGTTTGGTTAAAGTTTGATTCTACCATTTACTTTAGGTGAGATATGGTCCCAAGGCGTATTTCAACTTGAAACACGATTTCTACGTTATTAGAGTCTGAAATAAACATTTTTCGTTTACAAGGCGTATTTCAACTTGAAAGACGATTTCTACGTTTTTAGAGTCTGAAATGAACATTTTTCGTTTACTCGCCTAAATATAGTGATATTTTCAAATTGTTTAAACTTTTTAACTTTACCCTAGGTACAAACATTACGTTTGGTTAAAGTTTGATTCTACCATTTACTTTAGGTGAGATATGGTACCAAGGCGTATTTCAACTTGAAACACGATTTCTGCGGTTTTAGAGTCTGAGACGAACATTTTTCGTTTACTCGCCTAAATATAGTGATATTTTCAAATTGTTTAAACTTTTTAACTTTACCCTAGGTACAAACATTACGTTTGGTTAAAGTTTGATTCTACCATTTACTTTAGGTGAGATATGGTCCCAAGGCGTATTTCAACTTGAAACACGATTTCTACGTTATTAGAGTCTGAAATAAACATTTTTCGTTTACAAGGCGTATTTCAACTTGAAAGACGATTTCTACGTTTTTAGAGTCTGAAATGAACATTTTTCGTTTACTCGCCTAAATATAGTGATATTTTCAAATTGTTTAAACTTTTTAACTTTACCCTAGGTACAAACATTACGTTTGGTTAAAGTTTGATTCTACCATTTACTTTAGGTGAGATATGGTCCCAAGGCGTATTTCAACTTGAAACACGATTTCTACATTATTAGAGTCTGAAATAAATATTTTTCGTTTACAAGGCGTATTTCAACTTGAAACACGATTTCTACGTTTTTAGAGTCTGAAATGAACATTTTTCGTTTACTCGCCTAATTATAGTGATATTTTCAAATTGGAGTAGATGGCTCAGTGGTATCGAGTCGGCCTGTGGATCTTGAGAACCCTGGTTCGATCCCCACAGCCGACAAACAATTTTCACCAATTTAAAAATCTACCCCTGTGGCTCCCTCTCCACTAATATCTTTGAGGGCCGTGATTTGACGGCTGGTAACCGCACTTGACGCGACAAAATATATCACTTACCGAGATCTGCTTAGGCAGAGTGCCACACCCAGTAATGGGTAAAAGGCGTGATGATATATTTATTTATTTATTTTATTTGTTTAAACTTTTTAACTTTACCCTAGGTACAAACATTACGTTTGGTTAAAGTTTGATTCTACCATTTACTTTAGGTGAGATATGGTCCCAAGGCGTATTTCAACTTGAAACACGATTTCTACGTTATTAGAGTCTGAAATAAACATTTTTCGTTTACAAGGCGTATTTCAACTTGAAAGACGATTTCTACGTTTTTAGAGTCTGAAATGAACATTTTTCGTTTACTCGCCTAAATATAGTGATATTTTAAAATTGTTTAAACTTTTTAACTTTATACTAGGTACAAACATTACGTTTGGTTAAAGTTTGATTCTACCATTTACTTTAGGTGAGATATGGTCCCAAGGCGTATTTCAACTTGAAACACGATTTCTACGTTATTAGAGTCTGAAATAAACATTTTTCGTTTACAAGGCGTATTTCAACTTGAAAGACGATTTCTACGTTTTTAGAGTCTGAAATGAACATTTTTCGTTTACTCGCCTAAATATAGTAATATTTTAAAATTGTTTAAACTTTTTAACTTTACCCTAGGTACAAACATTACGTTTGGTTAAAGTTTGATTCTACCATTTACTTTAGGTGAGATATGGTACCAAGGCGTATTTCAACTTGAAACACGATTTCTGCGGTTTTAGAGTCTGAGACGAACATTTTTCGTTTACTCGCCTAAATATAGTGATATTTTCAAATTGTTTAAACTTTTTAACTTTACCCTAGGTACAAACATTACGTTTGGTTAAAGTTTGATTCTACCATTTACTTTAGGTGAGATATGGTCCCAAGGCGTATTTCAACTTGAAACACGATTTCTACGTTATTAGAGTCTGAAATAAACATTTTTCGTTTACAAGGCGTATTTCAACTTGAAACACGATTTCTACGTTTTTAGAGTCTGAAATGAACATTTTTCGTTTACTCGCCTAAATATAGTGATATTTTCAAATTGTTTAAACTTTTTAACTTTACCCTAGGTACAAACATTACGTTTGGTTAAAGTTTGATTCTACCATTTACTTTAGGTGAGATATGGTCCCAAGGCGTATTTCAACTTGAAACACGATTTCTACGTTATTAGAGTCTGAAATAAACATTTTTCGTTTACAAGGCGTATTTCAACTTGAAAGACGATTTCTACGTTTTTAGAGTCTGAAATGAACATTTTTCGTTTACTCGCCTAAATATAGTGATATTTTCAAATTGTTTAAACTTTTTAACTTTACCCTAGGTACAAACATTACGTTTGGTTAAAGTTTGATTCTACCATTTACTTTAGGTGAGATATGGTACCAAGGCGTATTTCAACTTGAAACACGATTTCTGCGGTTTTAGAGTCTGAGACGAACATTTTTCGTTTACTCGCCTAAATATAGTGATATTTTCAAATTGTTTAAACTTTTTAACTTTACCCTAGGTACAAACATTACGTTTGGTTAAAGTTTGATTCTACCATTTACTTTAGGTGAGATATGGTCCCAAGGCGTATTTCAACTTGAAACACGATTTCTACGTTATTAGAGTCTGAAATAAACATTTTTCGTTTACAAGGCGTATTTCAACTTGAAAGACGATTTCTACGTTTTTAGAGTCTGAAATGAACATTTTTCGTTTACTCGCCTAAATATAGTGATATTTTAAAATTGTTTAAACTTTTTAACTTTATACTAGGTACAAACATTACGTTTGGTTAAAGTTTGATTCTACCATTTACTTTAGGTGAGATATGGTCCCAAGGCGTATTTCAACTTGAAACACGATTTCTACGTTATTAGAGTCTGAAATAAACATTTTTCGGTTACAAGGCGTATTTCAACTTGAAAGACGATTTCTACGTTTTTAGAGTCTGAAATGAACATTTTTCGTTTACTCGCCTAAATATAGTAATATTTTAAAATTGTTTAAACTTTTTAACTTTACCCTAGGTACAAACATTACGTTTGGTTAAAGTTTGATTCTACCATTTACTTTAGGTGAGATATGGTACCAAGGCGTATTTCAACTTGAAACACGATTTCTGCGGTTTTAGAGTCTGAGACGAACATTTTTCGTTTACTCGCCTAAATATAGTGATATTTTCAAATTGTTTAAACTTTTTAACTTTACCCTAGGTACAAACATTACGTTTGGTTAAAGTTTGATTCTACCATTTACTTTAGGTGAGATATGGTCCCAAGGCGTATTTCAACTTGAAACACGATTTCTACGTTATTAGAGTCTGAAATAAACATTTTTCGTTTACAAGGCGTATTTCAACTTGAAACACGATTTCTACGTTTTTAGAGTCTGAAATGAACATTTTTCGTTTACTCGCCTAAATATAGTGATATTTTCAAATTGTTTAAACTTTTTAACTTTACCCTAGGTACAAACATTACGTTTGGTTAAAGTTTGATTCTACCATTTACTTTAGGTGAGATATGGTCCCAAGGCGTATTTCAACTTGAAACACGATTTCTACGTTATTAGAGTCTGAAATAAACATTTTTCGTTTACAAGGCGTATTTCAACTTGAAAGACGATTTCTACGTTTTTAGAGTCTGAAATGAACATTTTTCGTTTACTCGCCTAAATATAGTGATATTTTCAAATTGTTTAAACTTTTTAACTTTACCCTAGGTACAAACATTACGTTTGGTTAAAGTTTGATTCTACCATTTACTTTAGGTGAGATATGGTACCAAGGCGTATTTCAACTTGAAACACGATTTCTGCGGTTTTAGAGTCTGAGACGAACATTTTTCGTTTACTCGCCTAAATATAGTGATATTTTCAAATTGTTTAAACTTTTTAACTTTACCCTAGGTACAAACATTACGTTTGGTTAAAGTTTGATTCTACCATTTACTTTAGGTGAGATATGGTCCCAAGGCGTATTTCAACTTGAAACACGAATTCTACGTTATTAGAGTCTGAAATAAACATGTTTCGTTTACAAGGCGTATTTCAACTTGAAAGACGATTTCTACGTTTTTAGAGTCTGAAATGAACATTTTTCGTTTACTCGCCTAAATATAGTGATATTTTAAAATTGTTTAAACTTTTTAACTTTACCCTAGGTACAAACATTACGTTTGGTTAAAGTTTGATTCTACCATTTACTTTAAGTGAGATATGGTCCCAAGGCGTATTTCAACTTGAAACACGATTTCTACGTTATTAGAGTCTGAAATAAACATTTTTCGTTTACAAGGCGTATTTCAACTTGAAACACGATTTCTACGTTTTTAGAGTCTGAAATGAACATTTTTCGTTTACTCGCCTAAATATAGTGATATTTTCAAATTGTTTAAACTTTTTAACTTTACCCTAGGTACAAACATTACGTTTGGTTAAAGTTTGATTCTACCATTTACTTTAGGTGAGATATGGTCCCAAGGCGTATTTCAACTTGAAACACGATTTCTACGTTATTAGAGTCTGAAATAAACATTTTTCGTTTACAAGGCGTATTTCAACTTGAAAGACGATTTCTACGTTTTTAGAGTCTGAAATGAACATTTTTCGTTTACTCGCCTAAATATAGTGATATTTTCAAATTGTTTAAACTTTTTAACTTTACCCTAGGTACAAACATTACGTTTGGTTAAAGTTTGATTCTACCATTTACTTTAGGTGAGATATGGTACCAAGGCGTATTTCAACTTGAAACACGATTTCTGCGGTTTTAGAGTCTGAGACGAACATTTTTCGTTTACTCGCCTAAATATAGTGATATTTTCAAATTGTTTAAACTTTTTAACTTTACCCTAGGTACAAACATTACGTTTGGTTAAAGTTTGATTCTACCATTTACTTTAGGTGAGATATGGTCCCAAGGCGTATTTCAACTTGAAACACGATTTCTACGTTATTAGAGTCTGAAATAAACATTTTTCGTTTACAAGGCGTATTTCAACTTGAAAGACGATTTCTACGTTTTTAGAGTCTGAAATGAACATTTTTCGTTTACTCGCCTAAATATAGTGATATTTTCAAATTGTTTAAACTTTTTAACTTTACCCTAGGTACAAACATTACGTTTGGTTAAAGTTTGATTCTACCATTTACTTTAGGTGAGATATGGTCCCAAGGCGTATTTCAACTTGAAACACGATTTCTACATTATTAGAGTCTGAAATAAATATTTTTCGTTTACAAGGCGTATTTCAACTTGAAACACGATTTCTACGTTTTTAGAGTCTGAAATGAACATTTTTCGTTTACTCGCCTAATTATAGTGATATTTTCAAATTGGAGTAGATGGCTCAGTGGTATCGAGTCGGCCTGTGGATCTTGAGAACCCTGGTTCGATCCCCACAGCCGACAAACAATTTTCACCAATTTAAAAATCTACCCCTGTGGCTCCCTCTCCACTAATATCTTTGAGGGCCGTGATTTGACGGCTGGTAACCGCACTTGACGCGACAAAATATATCACTTACCGAGATCTGCTTAGGCAGAGTGCCACTCCCAGTAATGGGTAAAAGGCGTGATGATATATTTATTTATTTATTTTATTTGTTTAAACTATTTAACTTTACCCTAGGTACAAACATTACGTTTGGTTAAAGTTTGATTCTACCATTTACTTTAGGTGAGATATGGTCCCAAGGCGTATTTCAACTTGAAACACGATTTCTACGTTATTAGAGTCTGAAATAAACATTTTTCGTTTACAAGGCGTATTTCAACTTGAAAGACGATTTCTACGTTTTTAGAGTCTGAAATGAACATTTTTCGTTTACTCGCCTAAATATAGTGATATTTTAAAATTGTTTAAACTTTTTAACTTTATACTAGGTACAAACATTACGTTTGGTTAAAGTTTGATTCTACCATTTACTTTAGGTGAGATATGGTCCCAAGGCGTATTTCAACTTGAAACACGATTTCTACGTTATTAGAGTCTGAAATAAACATTTTTCGTTTACAAGGCGTATTTCAACTTGAAAGACGATTTCTACGTTTTTAGAGTCTGAAATGAACATTTTTCGTTTACTCGCCTAAATATAGTAATATTTTAAAATTGTTTAAACTTTTTAACTTTACCCTAGGTACAAACATTACGTTTGGTTAAAGTTTGATTCTACCATTTACTTTAGGTGAGATATGGTACCAAGGCGTATTTCAACTTGAAACACGATTTCTGCGGTTTTAGAGTCTGAGACGAACATTTTTCGTTTACTCGCCTAAATATAGTGATATTTTCAAATTGTTTAAACTTTTTAACTTTACCCTAGGTACAAACATTACGTTTGGTTAAAGTTTGATTCTACCATTTACTTTAGGTGAGATATGGTCCCAAGGCGTATTTCAACTTGAAACACGATTTCTACGTTATTAGAGTCTGAAATAAACATTTTTCGTTTACAAGGCGTATTTCAACTTGAAACACGATTTCTACGTTTTTAAAGTCTGAAATGAACATTTTTCGTTTACTCGCCTAAATATAGTGATATTTTCAAATTGTTTAAACTTTTTAACTTTACCCTAGGTACAAACATTACGTTTGGTTAAAGTTTGATTCTACCATTTACTTTAGGTGAGATATGGTCCCAAGGCGTATTTCAACTTGAAACACGATTTCTACGTTATTAGAGTCTGAAATAAACATTTTTCGTTTACAAGGCGTATTTCAACTTGAAAGACGATTTCTACGTTTTTAGAGTCTGAAATGAACATTTTTCGTTTACTCGCCTAAATATAGTGATATTTTCAAATTGTTTAAACTTTTTAACTTTACCCTAGGTACAAACATTACGTTTGGTTAAAGTTTGATTCTACCATTTACTTTAGGTGAGATATGGTACCAAGGCGTATTTCAACTTGAAACACGATTTCTGCGGTTTTAGAGTCTGAGACGAACATTTTTCGTTTACTCGCCTAAATATAGTGATATTTTCAAATTGTTTAAACTTTTTAACTTTACCCTAGGTACAAACATTACGTTTGGTTAAAGTTTGATTCTACCATTTACTTTAGGTGAGATATGGTCCCAAGGCGTATTTCAACTTGAAACACGATTTCTACGTTATTAGAGTCTGAAATAAACATTTTTCGTTTACAAGGCGTATTTCAACTTGAAAGACGATTTCTACGTTTTTAGAGTCTGAAATGAACATTTTTCGTTTACTCGCCTAAATATAGTGATATTTTAAAATTGTTTAAACTTTTTAACTTTATACTAGGTACAAACATTACGTTTGGTTAAAGTTTGATTCTACCATTTACTTTAGGTGAGATATGGTCCCAAGGCGTATTTCAACTTGAAACACGATTTCTACGTTATTAGTGTCTGAAATAAACATTTTTCGTTTACAAGGCGTATTTCAACTTGAAAGACGATTTCTACGTTTTTAGAGTCTGAAATGAACATTTTTCGTTTACTCGCCTAAATATAGTAATATTTTAAAATTGTTTAAACTTTTTAACTTTACCCTAGGTACAAACATTACGTTTGGTTAAAGTTTGATTCTACCATTTACTTTAGGTGAGATATGGTACCAAGGCGTATTTCAACTTGAAACACGATTTCTGCGGTTTTAGAGTCTGAGACGAACATTTTTCGTTTACTCGCCTAAATATAGTGATATTTTCAAATTGTTTAAACTTTTTAACTTTACCCTAGGTACAAACATTACGTTTGGTTAAAGTTTGATTCTACCATTTACTTTAGGTGAGATATGGTCCCAAGGCGTATTTCAACTTGAAACACGATTTCTACATTATTAGAGTCTGAAATAAACATTTTTCGTTTACAAGGCGTATTTCAACTTGAAACACGATTTCTACGTTTTTAGAGTCTGAAATGAACATTTTTCGTTTACTCGCCTAAATATAGTGATATTTTCAAATTGGAGTAGATGGCTCAGTGGTATCGAGTCGGCCTGTGGATCTTGAGAACCCTGGTTCGATCCCCACAGCCGACAAACAATTTTCACCAATTTAAAAATCTACCCCTGTGGCTCCCTCTCCACTAATATCTTTGAGGGCCGTGATTTGACGGCTGGTAACCGCACTTGACGCGACAAAATATATCACTTACCGAGATCTGCTTAGGCAGAGTGCCACACCCAGTAATGGGTAAAAGGCGTGATGATATATTTATTTATTTATTTTATTTGTTTAAACTTTTTAACTTTACCCTAGGTACAAACATTACGTTTGGTTAAAGTTTGATTCTACCATTTACTTTAGGTGAGATATGGTCCCAAGGCGTATTTCAACTTGAAACACGATTTCTACGTTATTAGAGTCTGAAATAAACATTTTTCGTTTACAAGGCGTATTTCAACTTGAAAGACGATTTCTACGTTTTTAGAGTCTGAAATGAACATTTTTCGTTTACTCGCCTAAATATAGTGATATTTTAAAATTGTTTAAACTTTTTAACTTTATACTAGGTACAAACATTACGTTTGGTTAAAGTTTGATTCTACCATTTACTTTAGGTGAGATATGGTCCCAAGGCGTATTTCAACTTGAAACACGATTTCTACGTTATTAGAGTCTGAAATAAACATTTTTCGTTTACAAGGCGTATTTCAACTTGAAAGACGATTTCTACGTTTTTAGAGTCTGAAATGAACATTTTTCGTTTACTCGCCTAAATATAGTAATATTTTAAAATTGTTTAAACTTTTTAACTTTACCCTAGGTACAAACATTACGTTTGGTTAAAGTTTGATTCTACCATTTACTTTAGGTGAGATATGGTACCAAGGCGTATTTCAACTTGAAACACGATTTCTGCGGTTTTAGAGTCTGAGACGAACATTTTTCGTTTACTCGCCTAAATATAGTGATATTTTCAAATTGTTTAAACTTTTTAACTTTACCCTAGGTACAAACATTACGTTTGGTTAAAGTTTGATTCTACCATTTACTTTAGGTGAGATATGGTCCCAAGGCGTATTTCAACTTGAAACACGATTTCTACGTTATTAGAGTCTGAAATAAACATTTTTCGTTTACAAGGCGTATTTCAACTTGAAACACGATTTCTACGTTTTTAGAGTCTGAAATGAACATTTTTCGTTTACTCGCCTAAATATAGTGATATTTTCAAATTGTTTAAACTTTTTAACTTTACCCTAGGTACAAACATTACGTTTGGTTAAAGTTTGATTCTACCATTTACTTTAGGTGAGATATGGTCCCAAGGCGTATTTCAACTTGAAACACGATTTCTACGTTATTAGAGTCTGAAATAAACATTTTTCGTTTACAAGGCGTATTTCAACTTGAAAGACGATTTCTACGTTTTTAGAGTCTGAAATGAACATTTTTCGTTTACTCGCCTAAATATAGTGATATTTTCAAATTGTTTAAACTTTTTAACTTTACCCTAGGTACAAACATTACGTTTGGTTAAAGTTTGATTCTACCATTTACTTTAGGTGAGATATGGTACCAAGGCGTATTTCAACTTGAAACACGATTTCTGCGGTTTTAGAGTCTGAGACGAACATTTTTCGTTTACTCGCCTAAATATAGTGATATTTTCAAATTGTTTAAACTTTTTAACTTTACCCTAGGTACAAACATTACGTTTGGTTAAAGTTTGATTCTACCATTTACTTTAGGTGAGATATGGTCCCAAGGCGTATTTCAACTTGAAACACGATTTCTACGTTATTAGAGTCTGAAATAAACATTTTTCGTTTACAAGGCGTATTTCAACTTGAAAGACGATTTCTACGTTTTTAGAGTCTGAAATGAACATTTTTCGTTTACTCGCCTAAATATAGTGATATTTTAAAATTGTTTAAACTTTTCAACTTTATACTAGGTACATACATTACGTTTGGTTAAAGTTTGATTCTACCATTTACTTTAGGTGAGATATGGTCCCAAGGCGTATTTCAACTTGAAACACGAATTCTACGTTATTAGAGTCTGAAATAAACATTTTTCGTTTACAAGGCGTATTTCAACTTGAAAGACGATTTCTACGTTTTTAGAGTCTGAAATGAACATTTTTCGTTTACTCGCCTAAATATAGTGATATTTTAAAATTGTTTAAACTTTTTAACTTTACCCTAGGTACAAACATTACGTTTGGTTAAAGTTTGATTCTACCATTTACTTTAGGTGAGATATGGTCCCAAGGCGTATTTCAACTTGAAACACGATTTCTACGTTATTAGAGTCTGAAATAAACATTTTTCGTTTACAAGGCGTATTTCAACTTGAAACACGATTTCTACGTTTTTAGAGTCTGAAATGAACATTTTTCGTTTACTCGCCTAAATATAGTGATATTTTCAAATTGTTTAAACTTTTTAACTTTACCCTAGGTACAAACATTACGTTTGGTTAAAGTTTGATTCTACCATTTACTTTAGGTGAGATATGGTCCCAAGGCGTATTTCAACTTGAAACACGATTTCTACGTTATTAGAGTCTGAAATAAACATTTTTCGTTTACAAGGCGTATTTCAACTTGAAACACGATTTCTACGTTTTTAGAGTCTGAAATGAACATTTTTCGTTTACTCGCCTAAATATAGTGATATTTTCAAATTGTTTAAACTTTTTAACTTTACCCTAGGTACAAACATTACGTTTGGTTAAAGTTTGATTCTACCATTTACTTTAGGTGAGATATGGTCCCAAGGCGTATTTCAACTTGAAACACGATTTCTACGTTATTAGAGTCTGAAATAAACATTTTTCGTTTACAAGGCGTATTTCAACTTGAAAGACGATTTCTACGTTTTTAGAGTCTGAAATGAACATTTTTCGTTTACTCGCCTAAATATAGTGATATTTTCAAATTGTTTAAACTTTTTAACTTTACCCTAGGTACAAACATTACGTTTGGTTAAAGTTTGATTCTACCATTTACTTTAGGTGAGATATGGTACCAAGGCGTATTTCAACTTGAAACACGATTTCTGCGGTTTTAGAGTCTGAGACGAACATTTTTCGTTTACTCGCCTAAATATAGTGATATTTTCAAATTGTTTAAACTTTTTAACTTTACCCTAGGTACAAACATTACGTTTGGTTAAAGTTTGATTCTACCATTTACTTTAGGTGAGATATGGTCCCAAGGCGTATTTCAACTTGAAACACGATTTCTACGTTAT
The DNA here is from genome assembly GCA_947425015.1 of Pterostichus niger. Lineage (NCBI taxonomy): Eukaryota > Metazoa > Arthropoda > Insecta > Coleoptera > Carabidae > Pterostichus > Pterostichus niger. Next base: position 86,491 of record CANDYQ010000066.1, read on the forward strand.
TAGAGTCTGAAATAAACATTTTTCGTTTACAAGGCGTATTTCAACTTGAAAGACGATTTCTACGTTTTTAGAGTCTGAAATGAACATTTTTCGTTTACTCGCCTAAATATAGTGATATTTTAAAATTGTTTAAACTTTTCAACTTTATACTAGGTACATACATTACGTTTGGTTAAAGTTTGATTCTACCATTTACTTTAGGTGAGATATGGTCCCAAGGCGTATTTCAACTTGAAACACGAATTCTACGTTATTAGAGTCTGAAATAAACATTTTTCGTTTACAAGGCGTATTTCAACTTGAAAGACGATTTCTACGTTTTTAGAGTCTGAAATGAACATTTTTCGTTTACTCGCCTAAATATAGTGATATTTTAAAATTGTTTAAACTTTTTAACTTTACCCTAGGTACAAACATTACGTTTGGTTAAAGTTTGATTCTACCATTTACTTTAGGTGAGATATGGTCCCAAGGCGTATTTCAACTTGAAACACGATTTCTACGTTATTAGAGTCTGAAATAAACATTTTTCGTTTACAAGGCGTATTTCAACTTGAAACACGATTTCTACGTTTTTAGAGTCTGAAATGAACATTTTTCGTTTACTCGCCTAAATATAGTGATATTTTCAAATTGTTTAAACTTTTTAACTTTACCCTAGGTACAAACATTACGTTTGGTTAAAGTTTGATTCTACCATTTACTTTAGGTGAGATATGGTCCCAAGGCGTATTTCAACTTGAAACACGATTTCTACGTTATTAGAGTCTGAAATAAACATTTTTCGTTTACAAGGCGTATTTCAACTTGAAAGACGATTTCTACGTTTTTAGAGTCTGAAATGAACATTTTTCGTTTACTCGCCTAAATATAGTGATATTTTAAAATTGTTTAAACTTTTTAACTTTACCCTAGGTACAAACATTACGTTTGGTTAAAGTTTGATTCTACCATTTACTTTAGGTGAGATATGGTCCCAAGGCGTATTTCAACTTGAAACACGATTTCTACGTTATTAGAGTCTGAAATAAACATTTTTCGTTTACAAGGCGTATTTCAACTTGAAACACGATTTCTACGTTTTTAGAGTCTGAAATGAACATTTTTCGTTTACTCGCCTAAATATAGTGATATTTTCAAATTGGAGTAGATGGCTCAGTGGTATCGAGTCGGCCTGTGGATCTTGAGAACCCTGGTTCGATCCCCACAGCCGACAAACAATTTTCACCAATTTAAAAATCTACCCCTGTGGCTCCCTCTCCACTAATATCTTTGAGGGCCGTGATTTGACGGCTGGTAACCGCACTTGACGCGACAAAATATATCACTTACCGAGATCTGCTTAGGCAGAGTGCCACACCCAGTAATGGGTAAAAGGCGTGATGATATATTTATTTATTTATTTTATTTGTTTAAACTTTTTAACTTTACCCTAGGTACAAACATTACGTTTGGTTAAAGTTTGATTCTACCATTTACTTTAGGTGAGATATGGTCCCAAGGCGTATTTCAACTTGAAACACGATTTCTACGTTATTAGAGTCTGAAATAAACATTTTTCGTTTACAAGGCGTATTTCAACTTGAAAGACGATTTCTACGTTTTTAGAGTCTGAAATGAACATTTTTCGTTTACTCGCCTAAATATAGTGATATTTTAAAATTGTTTAAACTTTTTAACTTTATACTAGGTACAAACATTACGTTTGGTTAAAGTTTGATTCTACCATTTACTTTAGGTGAGATATGGTCCCAAGGCGTATTTCAACTTGAAACACGATTTCTACGTTATTAGAGTCTGAAATAAACATTTTTCGTTTACAAGGCGTATTTCAACTTGAAAGACGATTTCTACGTTTTTAGAGTCTGAAATGAACATTTTTCGTTTACTCGCCTAAATATAGTAATATTTTAAAATTGTTTAAACTTTTTAACTTTACCCTAGGTACAAACATTACGTTTGGTTAAAGTTTGATTCTACCATTTACTTTAGGTGAGATATGGTACCAAGGCGTATTTCAACTTGAAACACGATTTCTGCGGTTTTAGAGTCTGAGACGAACATTTTTCGTTTACTCGCCTAAATATAGTGATATTTTCAAATTGTTTAAACTTTTTAACTTTACCCTAGGTACAAACATTACTTTTGGTTAAAGTTTGATTCTACCATTTACTTTAGGTGAGATATGGTCCCAAGGCGTATTTCAACTTGAAACACGATTTCTACGTTATTAGAGTCTGAAATAAACATTTTTCGTTTACAAGGCGTATTTCAACTTGAAACACGATTTCTACGTTTTTAGAGTCTGAAATGAACATTTTTCGTTTACTCGCCTAAATATAGTGATATTTTCAAATTGTTTAAACTTTTTAACTTTACCCTAGGTACAAACATTACGTTTGGTTAAAGTTTGATTCTACCATTTACTTTAGGTGAGATATGGTCCCAAGGCGTATTTCAACTTGAAACACGATTTCTACGTTATTAGAGTCTGAAATAAACATTTTTCGTTTACAAGGCGTATTTCAACTTGAAAGACGATTTCTACGTTTTTAGAGTCTGAAATGAACATTTTTCGTTTACTCGCCTAAATATAGTGATATTTTCAAATTGTTTAAACTTTTTAACTTTACCCTAGGTACAAACATTACGTTTGGTTAAAGTTTGATTCTACCATTTACTTTAGGTGAGATATGGTACCAAGGCGTATTTCAACTTGAAACACGATTTCTGCGGTTTTAGAGTCTGAGACGAACATTTTTCGTTTACTCGCCTAAATATAGTGATATTTTCAAATTGTTTAAACTTTTTAACTTTACCCTAGGTACAAACATTACGTTTGGTTAAAGTTTGATTCTACCATTTACTTTAGGTGAGATATGGTACCAAGGCGTATTTCAACTTGAAACACGATTTCTGCGGTTTTAGAGTCTGAGACGAACATTTTTCGTTTACTCGCCTAAATATAGTGATATTTTCAAATTGTTTAAACTTTTTAACTTTACCCTAGGTACAAACATTACGTTTGGTTAAAGTTTGATTCTACCATTTACTTTAGGTGAGATATGGTCCCAAGGCGTATTTCAACTTGAAACACGATTTCTACGTTATTAGAGTCTGAAATAAACATTTTTCGTTTACAAGGCGTATTTCAACTTGAAAGACGATTTCTACGTTTTTAGAGTCTGAAATGAACATTTTTCGTTTACTCGCCTAAATATAGTGATATTTTAAAATTGTTTAAACTTTTTAACTTTATACTAGGTACAAACATTACGTTTGGTTAAAGTTTGATTCTACCATTTACTTTAGGTGAGATATGGTCCCAAGGCGTATTTCAACTTGAAACACGATTTCTACGTTATTAGTGTCTGAAATAAACATTTTTCGTTTACAAGGCGTATTTCAACTTGAAAGACGATTTCTACGTTTTTAGAGTCTGAAATGAACATTTTTCGTTTACTCGCCTAAATATAGTAATATTTTAAAATTGTTTAAACTTTTTAACTTTACCCTAGGTACAAACATTACGTTTGGTTAAAGTTTGATTCTACCATTTACTTTAGGTGAGATATGGTACCAAGGCGTATTTCAACTTGAAACACGATTTCTGCGGTTTTAGAGTCTGAGACGAACATTTTTCGTTTACTCGCCTAAATATAGTGATATTTTCAAATTGTTTAAACTTTTTAACTTTACCCTAGGTACAAACATTACGTTTGGTTAAAGTTTGATTCTACCATTTACTTTAGGTGAGATATGGTCCCAAGGCGTATTTCAACTTGAAACACGATTTCTACATTATTAGAGTCTGAAATAAACATTTTTCGTTTACAAGGCGTATTTCAACTTGAAACACGATTTCTACGTTTTTAGAGTCTGAAATGAACATTTTTCGTTTACTCGCCTAAATATAGTGATATTTTCAAATTGGAGTAGATGGCTCAGTGGTATCGAGTCGGCCTGTGGATCTTGAGAACCCTGGTTCGATCCCCACAGCCGACAAACAATTTTCACCAATTTAAAAATCTACCCCTGTGGCTCCCTCTCCACTAATATCTTTGAGGGCCGTGATTTGACGGCTGGTAACCGCACTTGACGCGACAAAATATATCACTTACCGAGATCTGCTTAGGCAGAGTGCCACACCCAGTAATGGGTAAAAGGCGTGATGATATATTTATTTATTTATTTTATTTGTTTAAACTTTTTAACTTTACCCTAGGTACAAACATTACGTTTGGTTAAAGTTTGATTCTACCATTTACTTTAGGTGAGATATGGTCCCAAGGCGTATTTCAACTTGAAACACGATTTCTACGTTATTAGAGTCTGAAATAAACATTTTTCGTTTACAAGGCGTATTTCAACTTGAAAGACGATTTCTACGTTTTTAGAGTCTGAAATGAACATTTTTCGTTTACTCGCCTAAATATAGTGATATTTTAAAATTGTTTAAACTTTTTAACTTTATACTAGGTACAAACATTACGTTTGGTTAAAGTTTGATTCTACCATTTACTTTAGGTGAGATATGGTCCCAAGGCGTATTTCAACTTGAAACACGATTTCTACGTTATTAGAGTCTGAAATAAACATTTTTCGTTTACAAGGCGTATTTCAACTTGAAAGACGATTTCTACGTTTTTAGAGTCTGAAATGAACATTTTTCGTTTACTCGCCTAAATATAGTAATATTTTAAAATTGTTTAAACTTTTTAACTTTACCCTAGGTACAAACATTACGTTTGGTTAAAGTTTGATTCTACCATTTACTTTAGGTGAGATATGGTACCAAGGCGTATTTCAACTTGAAACACGATTTCTGCGGTTTTAGAGTCTGAGACGAACATTTTTCGTTTACTCGCCTAAATATAGTGATATTTTCAAATTGTTTAAACTTTTTAACTTTACCCTAGGTACAAACATTACGTTTGGTTAAAGTTTGATTCTACCATTTACTTTAGGTGAGATATGGTCCCAAGGCGTATTTCAACTTGAAACACGATTTCTACGTTATTAGAGTCTGAAATAAACATTTTTCGTTTACAAGGCGTATTTCAACTTGAAACACGATTTCTACGTTTTTAGAGTCTGAAATGAACATTTTTCGTTTACTCGCCTAAATATAGTGATATTTTCAAATTGTTTAAACTTTTTAACTTTACCCTAGGTACAAACATTACGTTTGGTTAAAGTTTGATTCTACCATTTACTTTAGGTGAGATATGGTCCCAAGGCGTATTTCAACTTGAAACACGATTTCTACGTTATTAGAGTCTGAAATAAACATTTTTCGTTTACAAGGCGTATTTCAACTTGAAAGACGATTTCTACGTTTTTAGAGTCTGAAATGAACATTTTTCGTTTACTCGCCTAAATATAGTGATATTTTCAAATTGTTTAAACTTTTTAACTTTACCCTAGGTACAAACATTACGTTTGGTTAAAGTTTGATTCTACCATTTACTTTAGGTGAGATATGGTACCAAGGCGTATTTCAACTTGAAACACGATTTCTGCGGTTTTAGAGTCTGAGACGAACATTTTTCGTTTACTCGCCTAAATATAGTGATATTTTCAAATTGTTTAAACTTTTTAACTTTACCCTAGGTACAAACATTACGTTTGGTTAAAGTTTGATTCTACCATTTACTTTAGGTGAGATATGGTCCCAAGGCGTATTTCAACTTGAAACACGATTTCTACGTTATTAGAGTCTGAAATAAACATTTTTCGTTTACAAGGCGTATTTCAACTTGAAAGACGATTTCTACGTTTTTAGAGTCTGAAATGAACATTTTTCGTTTACTCGCCTAAATATAGTGATATTTTAAAATTGTTTAAACTTTTCAACTTTATACTAGGTACATACATTACGTTTGGTTAAAGTTTGATTCTACCATTTACTTTAGGTGAGATATGGTCCCAAGGCGTATTTCAACTTGAAACACGAATTCTACGTTATTAGAGTCTGAAATAAACATTTTTCGTTTACAAGGCGTATTTCAACTTGAAAGACGATTTCTACGTTTTTAGAGTCTGAAATGAACATTTTTCGTTTACTCGCCTAAATATAGTGATATTTTAAAATTGTTTAAACTTTTTAACTTTACCCTAGGTACAAACATTACGTTTGGTTAAAGTTTGATTCTACCATTTACTTTAGGTGAGATATGGTCCCAAGGCGTATTTCAACTTGAAACACGATTTCTACGTTATTAGAGTCTGAAATAAACATTTTTCGTTTACAAGGCGTATTTCAACTTGAAACACGATTTCTACGTTTTTAGAGTCTGAAATGAACATTTTTCGTTTACTCGCCTAAATATAGTGATATTTTCAAATTGTTTAAACTTTTTAACTTTACCCTAGGTACAAACATTACGTTTGGTTAAAGTTTGATTCTACCATTTACTTTAGGTGAGATATGGTCCCAAGGCGTATTTCAACTTGAAACACGATTTCTACGTTATTAGAGTCTGAAATAAACATTTTTCGTTTACAAGGCGTATTTCAACTTGAAAGACGATTTCTACGTTTTTAGAGTCTGAAATGAACATTTTTCGTTTACTCGCCTAAATATAGTGATATTTTCAAATTGTTTAAACTTTTTAACTTTACCCTAGGTACAAACATTACGTTTGGTTAAAGTTTGATTCTACCATTTACTTTAGGTGAGATATGGTACCAAGGCGTATTTCAACTTGAAACACGATTTCTGCGGTTTTAGAGTCTGAGACGAACATTTTTCGTTTACTCGCCTAAATATAGTGATATTTTCAAATTGTTTAAACTTTTTAACTTTACCCTAGGTACAAACATTACGTTTGGTTAAAGTTTGATTCTACCATTTACTTTAGGTGAGATATGGTCCCAAGGCGTATTTCAACTTGAAACACGATTTCTACGTTATTAGAGTCTGAAATAAACATTTTTCGTTTACAAGGCGTATTTCAACTTGAAAGACGATTTCTACGTTTTTAGAGTCTGAAATGAACATTTTTCGTTTACTCGCCTAAATATAGTGATATTTTCAAATTGTTTAAACTTTTTAACTTTACCCTAGGTACAAACATTACGTTTGGTTAAAGTTTGATTCTACCATTTACATTAGGTGAGATATGGTCCCAAGGCGTATTTCAACTTGAAACACGATTTCTACATTATTAGAGTCTGAAATAAATATTTTTCGTTTACAAGGCGTATTTCAACTTGAAACACGATTTCTACGTTTTTAGAGTCTGAAATGAACATTTTTCGTTTACTCGCCTAATTATAGTGATATTTTCAAATTGGAGTAGATGGCTCAGTGGTATCGAGTCGGCCTGTGGATCTTGAGAACCCTGGTTCGATCCCCACAGCCGACAAACAATTTTCACCAATTTAAAAATCTACCCCTGTGGCTCCCTCTCCACTAATATCTTTGAGGGCCGTGATTTGACGGCTGGTAACCGCACTTGACGCGACAAAATATATCACTTACCGAGATCTGCTTAGGCAGAGTGCCACACCCAGTAATGGGTAAAAGGCGTGATGATATATTTATTTATTTATTTTATTTGTTTAAACTATTTAACTTTACCCTAGGTACAAACATTACGTTTGGTTAAAGCTTGATTCTACCATTTACTTTAGGTGAGATATGGTCCCAAGGCGTATTTCAACTTGAAACACGATTTCTACGTTATTAGAGTCTGAAATAAACATTTTTCGTTTACAAGGCGTATTTCAACTTGAAAGACGATTTCTACTTTTTTAGAGTCTGAAATGAACATTTTTCGTTTACTCGCCTAAATATAGTGATATTTTAAAATTGTTTAAACTTTTTAACTTTATACTAGGTACAAACATTACGTTTGGTTAAAGTTTGATTCTACCATTTACTTTAGGTGAGATATGGTCCCAAGGCGTATTTCAACTTGAAACACGATTTCTACGTTATTAGAGTCTGAAATAAACATTTTTCGTTTACAAGGCGTATTTCAACTTGAAAGACGATTTCTACGTTTTTAGAGTCTGAAATGAACATTTTTCGTTTACTCGCCTAAATATAGTAATATTTTAAAATTGTTTAAACTTTTTAACTTTACCCTAGGTACAAACATTACGTTTGGTTAAAGTTTGATTCTACCATTTACTTTAGGTGAGATATGGTACCAAGGCGTATTTCAACTTGAAACACGATTTCTGCGGTTTTAGAGTCTGAGACGAACATTTTTCGTTTACTCGCCTAAATATAGTGATATTTTCAAATTGTTTAAACTTTTTAACTTTACCCTAGGTACAAACATTACGTTTGGTTAAAGTTTGATTCTACCATTTACTTTAGGTGAGATATGGTCCCAAGGCGTATTTCAACTTGAAACACGATTTCTACGTTATTAGAGTCTGAAATAAACATTTTTCGTTTACAAGGCGTATTTCAACTTGAAACACGATTTCTACGTTTTTAGAGTCTGAAATGAACATTTTTCGTTTACTCGCCTAAATATAGTGATATTTTCAAATTGTTTAAACTTTTTAACTTTACCCTAGGTACAAACATTACGTTTGGTTAAAGTTTGATTCTACCATTTACTTTAGGTGAGATATGGTCCCAAGGCGTATTTCAACTTGAAACACGATTTCTACGTTATTAGAGTCTGAAATAAACATTTTTCGTTTACAAGGCGTATTTCAACTTGAAAGACGATTTCTACGTTTTTAGAGTCTGAAATGAACATTTTTCGTTTACTCGCCTAAATATAGTGATATTTTCAAATTGTTTAAACTTTTTAACTTTACCCTAGGTACAAACATTACGTTTGGTTAAAGTTTGATTCTACCATTTACTTTAGGTGAGATATGGTACCAAGGCGTATTTCAACTTGAAACACGATTTCTGCGGTTTTAGAGTCTGAGACGAACATTTTTCGTTTACTCGCCTAAATATAGTGATATTTTCAAATTGTTTAAACTTTTTAACTTTACCCTAGGTACAAACATTACGTTTGGTTAAAGTTTGATTCTACCATTTACTTTAGGTGAGATATGGTCCCAAGGCGTATTTCAACTTGAAACACGATTTCTACGTTATTAGAGTCTGAAATAAACATTTTTCGTTTACAAGGCGTATTTCAACTTGAAAGACGATTTCTACGTTTTTAGAGTCTGAAATGAACATTTTTCGTTTACTCGCCTAAATATAGTGATATTTTAAAATTGTTTAAACTTTTCAACTTTATACTAGGTACATACATTACGTTTGGTTAAAGTTTGATTCTACCATTTACTTTAGGTGAGATATGGTCCCAAGGCGTATTTCAACTTGAAACACGAATTCTACGTTATTAGAGTCTGAAATAAACATTTTTCGTTTACAAGGCGTATTTCAACTTGAAAGACGATTTCTACGTTTTTAGAGTCTGAAATGAACATTTTTCGTTTACTCGCCTAAATATAGTGATATTTTAAAATTGTTTAAACTTTTTAACTTTACCCTAGGTACAAACATTACGTTTGGTTAAAGTTTGATTCTACCATTTACTTTAGGTGAGATATGGTCCCAAGGCGTATTTCAAATTGAAACACGATTTCTACGTTATTAGAGTCTGAAATAAACATTTTTCGTTTACAAGGCGTATTTCAACTTGAAACACGATTTCTACGTTTTTAGAGTCTGAAATGAACATTTTTCGTTTACTCGCCTAAATATAGTGATATTTTCAAATTGTTTAAACTTTTTAACTTTACCCTAGGTACAAACATTACGTTTGGTTAAAGTTTGATTCTACCATTTACTTTAGGTGAGATATGGTCCCAAGGCGTATTTCAACTTGAAACACGATTTCTACGTTATTAGAGTCTGAAATAAACATTTTTCGTTTACAAGGCGTATTTCAACTTGAAAGACGATTTCTACGTTTTTAGAGTCTGAAATGAACATTTTTCGTTTACTCGCCTAAATATAGTGATATTTTCAAATTGTTTAAACTTTTTAACTTTACCCTAGGTACAAACATTACGTTTGGTTAAAGTTTGATTCTACCATTTACTTTAGGTGAGATATGGTACCAAGGCGTATTTCAACTTGAAACACGATTTCTGCGGTTTTAGAGTCTGAGACGAACATTTTTCGTTTACTCGCCTAAATATAGTGATATTTTCAAATTGTTTAAACTTTTTAACTTTACCCTAGGTACAAACATTACGTTTGGTTAAAGTTTGATTCTACCATTTACTTTAGGTGAGATATGGTCCCAAGGCGTATTTCAACTTGAAACACGATTTCTACGTTATTAGAGTCTGAAATAAACATTTTTCGTTTACAAGGCGTATTTCAACTTGAAAGACGATTTCTACGTTTTTAGAGTCTGAAATGAACATTTTTCGTTTACTCGCCTAAATATAGTGATATTTTAAAATTGTTTAAACTTTTTAACTTTATACTAGGTACAAACATTACGTTTGGTTAAAGTTTGATTCTACCATTTACTTTAGGTGAGATATGGTCCCAAGGCGTATTTCAACTTGAAACACGATTTCTACATTATTAGAGTCTGAAATAAACATTTTTCGTTTACAAGGCGTATTTCAACTTGAAACACGATTTCTACGTTTTTAGAGTCTGAAATGAACATTTTTCGTTTACTCGCCTAAATATAGTGATATTTTCAAATTGGAGTAGATGGCTCAGTGGTATCGAGTCGGCCTGTGGATCTTGAGAACCCTGGTTCGATCCCCACAGCCGACAAACAATTTTCACCAATTTAAAAATCTACCCCTGTGGCTCCCTCTCCACTAATATCTTTGAGGGCCGTGATTTGACGGCTGGTAACCGCACTTGACGCGACAAAATATATCACTTACCGAGATCTGCTTAGGCAGAGTGCCACACCCAGTAATGGGTAAAAGGCGTGATGATATATTTATTTATTTATTTTATTTGTTTAAACTTTTTAACTTTACCCTAGGTACAAACATTACGTTTGGTTAAAGTTTGATTCTACCATTTACTTTAGGTGAGATATGGTCCCAAGGCGTATTTCAACTTGAAACACGATTTCTACGTTATTAGAGTCTGAAATAAACATTTTTCGTTTACAAGGCGTATTTCAACTTGAAAGACGATTTCTACGTTTTTAGAGTCTGAAATGAACATTTTTCGTTTACTCGCCTAAATATAGTGATATTTTAAAATTGTTTAAACTTTTTAACTTTATACTAGGTACAAACATTACGTTTGGTTAAAGTTTGATTCTACCATTTACTTTAGGTGAGATATGGTCCCAAGGCGTATTTCAACTTGAAACACGATTTCTACGTTATTAGAGTCTGAAATAAACATTTTTCGTTTACAAGGCGTATTTCAACTTGAAAGACGATTTCTACGTTTTTAGAGTCTGAAATGAACATTTTTCGTTTACTCGCCTAAATATAGTGATATTTTAAAATTGTTTAAACTTTTTAACTTTATACTAGGTACAAACATTACGTTTGGTTAAAGTTTGATTCTACCATTTACTTTAGGTGAGATATGGTCCCAAGGCGTATTTCAACTTGAAACACGATTTCTACATTATTAGAGTCTGAAATAAACATTTTTCGTTTACAAGGCGTATTTCAACTTGAAACACGATTTCTACGTTTTTAGAGTCTGAAATGAACATTTTTCGTTTACTCGCCTAAATATAGTGATATTTTCAAATTGGAGTAGATGGCTCAGTGGTATCGAGTCGGCCTGTGGATCTTGAGAACCCTGGTTCGATCCCCACAGCCGACAAACAATTTTCACCAATTTAAAAATCTACCCCTGTGGCTCCCTCTCCACTAATATCTTTGAGGGCCGTGATTTGACGGCTGGTAACCGCACTTGACGCGACAAAATATATCACTTACCGAGATCTGCTTAGGCAGAGTGCCACACCCAGTAATGGGTAAAAGGCGTGATGATATATTTATTTATTTATTTTATTTGTTTAAACTTTTTAACTTTACCCTAGGTACAAACATTACGTTTGGTTAAAGTTTGATTCTACCATTTACTTTAGGTGAGATATGGTCCCAAGGCGTATTTCAACTTGAAACACGATTTCTACGTTATTAGAGTCTGAAATAAACATTTTTCGTTTACAAGGCGTATTTCAACTTGAAAGACGATTTCTACGTTTTTAGAGTCTGAAATGAACATTTTTCGTTTACTCGCCTAAATATAGTGATATTTTAAAATTGTTTAAACTTTTTAACTTTATACTAGGTACAAACATTACGTTTGGTTAAAGTTTGATTCTACCATTTACTTTAGGTGAGATATGGTCCCAAGGCGTATTTCAACTTGAAACACGATTTCTACGTTATTAGAGTCTGAAATAAACATTTTTCGTTTACAAGGCGTATTTCAACTTGAAAGACGATTTCTACGTTTTTAGAGTCTGAAATGAACATTTTTCGTTTACTCGCCTAAATATAGTAATATTTTAAAATTGTTTAAACTTTTTAACTTTACCCTAGGTACAAACATTACGTTTGGTTAAAGTTTGATTCTACCATTTACTTTAGGTGAGATATGGTACCAAGGCGTATTTCAACTTGAAACACGATTTCTGCGGTTTTAGAGTCTGAGACGAACATTTTTCGTTTACTCGCCTAAATATAGTGATATTTTCAAATTGTTTAAACTTTTTAACTTTACCCTAGGTACAAACATTACTTTTGGTTAAAGTTTGATTCTACCATTTACTTTAGGTGAGATATGGTCCCAAGGCGTATTTCAACTTGAAACACGATTTCTACGTTATTAGAGTCTGAAATAAACATTTTTCGTTTACAAGGCGTATTTCAACTTGAAACACGATTTCTACGTTTTTAGAGTCTGAAATGAACATTTTTCGTTTACTCGCCTAAATATAGTGATATTTTCAAATTGTTTAAACTTTTTAACTTTACCCTAGGTACAAACATTACGTTTGGTTAAAGTTTTATTCTACCATTTACTTTAGGTGAGATATGGTCCCAAGGCGTATTTCAACTTGAAACACGATTTCTACGTTATTAGAGTCTGAAATAAACATTTTTCGTTTACAAGGCGTATTTCAACTTGAAAGACGATTTCTACGTTTTTAGAGTCTGAAATGAACATTTTTCGTTTACTCGCCTAAATATAGTGATATTTTCAAATTGTTTAAACTTTTTAACTTTACCCTAGGTACAAACATTACGTTTGGTTAAAGTTTGATTCTACCATTTACTTTAGGTGAGATATGGTACCAAGGCGTATTTCAACTTGAAACACGATTTCTGCGGTTTTAGAGTCTGAGACGAACATTTTTCGTTTACTCGCCTAAATATAGTGATATTTTCAAATTGTTTAAACTTTTTAACTTTACCCTAGGTACAAACATTACGTTTGGTTAAAGTTTGATTCTACCATTTACTTTAGGTGAGATATGGTCCCAAGGCGTATTTCAACTTGAAACACGATTTCTACGTTATTAGAGTCTGAAATAAACATTTTTCGTTTACAAGGCGTATTTCAACTTGAAAGACGATTTCTACGTTTTTAGAGTCTGAAATGAACATTTTTCGTTTACTCGCCTAAAGATAGTGATATTTTCAAATTGTTTAAACTTTTTAACTTTACCCTAGGTACAAACATTACGTTTGGTTAAAGTTTGATTCTACCATTTACTTTAGGTGAGATATGGTCCCAAGGCGTATTTCAACTTGAAACACGATTTCTACATTATTAGAGTCTGAAATAAATATTTTTCGTTTACAAGGCGTATTTCAACTTGAAACACGATTTCTACGTTTTTAGAGTCTGAAATGAACATTTTTCGTTTACTCGCCTAATTATAGTGATATTTTCAAATTGGAGTAGATGGCTCAGTGGTATCGAGTCGGCCTGTGGATCTTGAGAACCCTGGTTCGATCCCCACAGCCGACAAACAATTTTCACCAATTTAAAAATCTACCCCTGTGGCTCCCTCTCCACTAATATCTTTGAGGGCCGTGATTTGACGGCTGGTAACCGCACTTGACGCGACAAAATATATCACTTACCGAGATCTGCTTAGGCAGAGTGCCACACCCAGTAATGGGTAAAAGGCGTGATGATATATTTATTTATTTATTTTATTTGTTTAAACTTTTTAACTTTACCCTAGGTACAAACATTACGTTTGGTTAAAGTTTGATTCTACCATTTACTTTAGGTGAGATATGGTCCCAAGGCGTATTTCAACTTGAAACACGATTTCTACGTTATTAGAGTCTGAAATAAACATTTTTCGTTTACAAGGCGTATTTCAACTTGAAAGACGATTTCTACGTTTTTAGAGTCTGAAATGAACATTTTTCGTTTACTCGCCTAAATATAGTGATATTTTAAAATTGTTTAAACTTTTTAACTTTATACTAGGTACAAACATTACGTTTGGTTAAAGTTTGATTCTACCATTTACTTTAGGTGAGATATGGTCCCAAGGCGTATTTCAACTTGAAACACGATTTCTACGTTATTAGAGTCTGAAATAAACATTTTTCGTTTACAAGGCGTATTTCAACTTGAAAGACGATTTCTACGTTTTTAGAGTCTGAAATGAACATTTTTCGTTTACTCGCCTAAATATAGTAATATTTTAAAATTGTTTAAACTTTTTAACTTTACCCTAGGTACAAACATTACGTTTGGTTAAAGTTTGATTCTACCATTTACTTTAGGTGAGATATGGTACCAAGGCGTATTTCAACTTGAAACACGATTTCTGCGGTTTTAGAGTCTGAGACGAACATTTTTCGTTTACTCGCCTAAATATAGTGATATTTTCAAATTGTTTAAACTTTTTAACTTTACCCTAGGTACAAACATTACGTTTGGTTAAAGTTTGATTCTACCATTTACTTTAGGTGAGATATGGTCCCAAGGCGTATTTCAACTTGAAACACGATTTCTACGTTATTAGAGTCTGAAATAAACATTTTTCGTTTACAAGGCGTATTTCAACTTGAAACACGATTTCTACGTTTTTAGAGTCTGAAATGAACATTTTTCGTTTACTCGCCTAAATATAGTGATATTTTCAAATTGTTTAAACTTTTTAACTTTACCCTAGGTACAAACATTACGTTTGGTTAAAGTTTGATTCTACCATTTACTTTAGGTGAGATATGGTCCCAAGGCGTATTTCAACTTGAAACACGATTTCTACGTTATTAGAGTCTGAAATAAACATTTTTCGTTTACAAGGCGTATTTCAACTTGAAAGACGATTTCTACGTTTTTAGAGTCTGAAATGAACATTTTTCGTTTACTCGCCTAAATATAGTGATATTTTCAAATTGTTTAAACTTTTTAACTTTACCCTAGGTACAAACATTACGTTTGGTTAAAGTTTGATTCTACCATTTACTTTAGGTGAGATATGGTACCAAGGCGTATTTCAACTTGAAACACGATTTCTGCGGTTTTAGAGTCTGAGACGAACATTTTTCGTTTACTCGCCTAAATATAGTGATATTTTCAAATTGTTTAAACTTTTTAACTTTACCCTAGGTACAAACATTACGTTTGGTTAAAGTTTGATTCTACCATTTACTTTAGGTGAGATATGGTCCCAAGGCGTATTTCAACTTGAAACACGATTTCTACGTTATTAGAGTCTGAAATAAACATTTTTCGTTTACAAGGCGTATTTCAACTTGAAAGACGATTTCTACGTTTTTAGAGTCTGAAATGAACATTTTTCGTTTACTCGCCTAAATATAGTGATATTTTAAAATTGTTTAAACTTTTTAACTTTATACTAGGTACAAACATTACGTTTGGTTAAAGTTTGATTCTACCATTTACTTTAGGTGAGATATGGTCCCAAGGCGTATTTCAACTTGAAACACGATTTCTACGTTATTAGTGTCTGAAATAAACATTTTTCGTTTACAAGGCGTATTTCAACTTGAAAGACGATTTCTACGTTTTTAGAGTCTGAAATGAACATTTTTCGTTTACTCGCCTAAATATAGTAATATTTTAAAATTGTTTAAACTTTTTAACTTTACCCTAGGTACAAACATTACGTTTGGTTAAAGTTTGATTCTACCATTTACTTTAGGTGAGATATGGTACCAAGGCGTATTTCAACTTGAAACACGATTTCTGCGGTTTTAGAGTCTGAGACAAACATTTTTCGTTTACTCGCCTAAATATAGTGATATTTTCAAATTGTTTAAACTTTTTAACTTTACCCTAGGTACAAACATTACGTTTGGTTAAAGTTTGATTCTACCATTTACTTTAGGTGAGATATGGTCCCAAGGCGTATTTCAACTTGAAACACGATTTCTACATTATTAGAGTCTGAAATAAACATTTTTCGTTTACAAGGCGTATTTCAACTTGAAACACGATTTCTACGTTTTTAGAGTCTGAAATGAACATTTTTCGTTTACTCGCCTAAATATAGTGATATTTTCAAATTGGAGTAGATGGCTCAGTGGTATCGAGTCGGCCTGTGGATCTTGAGAACCCTGGTTCGATCCCCACAGCCGACAAACAATTTTCACCAATTTAAAAATCTACCCCTGTGGCTCCCTCTCCACTAATATCTTTGAGGGCCGTGATTTGACGGCTGGTAACCGCACTTGACGCGACAAAATATATCACTTACCGAGATCTGCTTAGGCAGAGTGCCACACCCAGTAATGGGTAAAAGGCGTGATGATATATTTATTTATTTATTTTATTTGTTTAAACTTTTTAACTTTACCCTAGGTACAAACATTACGTTTGGTTAAAGTTTGATTCTACCATTTACTTTAGGTGAGATATGGTCCCAAGGCGTATTTCAACTTGAAACACGATTTCTACGTTATTAGAGTCTGAAATAAACATTTTTCGTTTACAAGGCGTATTTCAACTTGAAAGACGATTTCTACGTTTTTAGAGTCTGAAATGAACATTTTTCGTTTACTCGCCTAAATATAGTGATATTTTAAAATTGTTTAAACTTTTTAACTTTATACTAGGTACAAACATTACGTTTGGTTAAAGTTTGATTCTACCATTTACTTTAGGTGAGATATGGTCCCAAGGCGTATTTCAACTTGAAACACGATTTCTACGTTATTAGAGTCTGAAATAAACATTTTTCGTTTACAAGGCGTATTTCAACTTGAAAGACGATTTCTACGTTTTTAGAGTCTGAAATGAACATTTTTCGTTTACTCGCCTAAATATAGTAATATTTTAAAATTGTTTAAACTTTTTAACTTTACCCTAGGTACAAACATTACGTTTGGTTAAAGTTTGATTCTACCATTTACTTTAGGTGAGATATGGTACCAAGGCGTATTTCAACTTGAAACACGATTTCTGCGGTTTTAGAGTCTGAGACGAACATTTTTCGTTTACTCGCCTAAATATAGTGATATTTTCAAATTGTTTAAACTTTTTAACTTTACCCTAGGTACAAACATTACTTTTGGTTAAAGTTTGATTCTACCATTTACTTTAGGTGAGATATGGTCCCAAGGCGTATTTCAACTTGAAACACGATTTCTACGTTATTAGAGTCTGAAATAAACATTTTTCGTTTACAAGGCGTATTTCAACTTGAAACACGATTTCTACGTTTTTAGAGTCTGAAATGAACATTTTTCGTTTACTCGCCTAAATATAGTGATATTTTCAAATTGTTTAAACTTTTTAACTTTACCCTAGGTACAAACATTACGTTTGGTTAAAGTTTGATTCTACCATTTACTTTAGGTGAGATATGGTCCCAAGGCGTATTTCAACTTGAAACACGATTTCTACGTTATTAGAGTCTGAAATAAACATTTTTCGTTTACAAGACGTATTTCAACTTGAAAGACGATTTCTACGTTTTTAGAGTCTGAAATGAACATTTTTCGTTTACTCGCCTAAATATAGTGATATTTTCAAATTGTTTAAACTTTTTAACTTTACCCTAGGTACAAACATTACGTTTGGTTAAAGTTTGATTCTACCATTTACTTTAGGTGAGATATGGTACCAAGGCGTATTTCAACTTGAAACACGATTTCTGCGGTTTTAGAGTCTGAGACGAACATTTTTCGTTTACTCGCCTAAATATAGTGATATTTTCAAATTGTTTAAACTTTTTAACTTTACCCTAGGTACAAACATTACGTTTGGTTAAAGTTTGATTCTACCATTTACTTTAGGTGAGATATGGTCCCAAGGCGTATTTCAACTTGAAACACGATTTCTACGTTATTAGAGTCTGAAATAAACATTTTTCGTTTACAAGGCGTATTTCAACTTGAAAGACGATTTCTACGTTTTTAGAGTCTGAAATGAACATTTTTCGTTTACTCGCCTAAATATAGTGATATTTTCAAATTGTTTAAACTTTTTAACTTTACCCTAGGTACAAACATTACGTTTGGTTAAAGTTTGATTCTACCATTTACTTTAGGTGAGATATGGTCCCAAGGCGTATTTCAACTTGAAACACGATTTCTACATTATTAGAGTCTGAAATAAATATTTTTCGTTTACAAGGCGTATTTCAACTTGAAACACGATTTCTACGTTTTTAGAGTCTGAAATGAACATTTTTCGTTTACTCGCCTAATTATAGTGATATTTTCAAATTGGAGTAGATGGCTCAGTGGTATCGAGTCGGCCTGTGGATCTTGAGAACCCTGGTTCGATCCCCACAGCCGACAAACAATTTTCACCAATTTAAAAATCTACCCCTGTGGCTCCCTCTCCACTAATATCTTTGAGGGCCGTGATTTGACGGCTGGTAACCGCACTTGACGCGACAAAATATATCACTTACCGAGATCTGCTTAGGCAGAGTGCCACACCCAGTAATGGGTAAAAGGCGTGATGATATATTTATTTATTTATTTTATTTGTTTAAACTTTTTAACTTTACCCTAGGTACAAACATTACGTTTGGTTAAAGTTTGATTCTACCATTTACTTTAGGTGAGATATGGTCCCAAGGCGTATTTCAACTTGAAACACGATTTCTACGTTATTAGAGTCTGAAATAAACATTTTTCGTTTACAAGGCGTATTTCAACTTGAAAGACGATTTCTACGTTTTTAGAGTCTGAAATGAACATTTTTCGTTTACTCGCCTAAATATAGTGATATTTTAAAATTGTTTAAACTTTTTAACTTTATACTAGGTACAAACATTACGTTTGGTTAAAGTTTGATTCTACCATTTACTTTAGGTGAGATATGGTCCCAAGGCGTATTTCAACTTGAAACACGATTTCTACGTTATTAGAGTCTGAAATAAACATTTTTCGTTTACAAGGCGTATTTCAACTTGAAAGACGATTTCTACGTTTTTAGAGTCTGAAATGAACATTTTTCGTTTACTCGCCTAAATATAGTAATATTTTAAAATTGTTTAAACTTTTTAACTTTACCCTAGGTACAAACATTACGTTTGGTTAAAGTTTGATTCTACCATTTACTTTAGGTGAGATATGGTACCAAGGCGTATTTCAACTTGAAACACGATTTCTGCGGTTTTAGAGTCTGAGACGAACATTTTTCGTTTACTCGCCTAAATATAGTGATATTTTCAAATTGTTTAAACTTTTTAACTTTACCCTAGGTACAAACATTACGTTTGGTTAAAGTTTGATTCTACCATTTACTTTAGGTGAGATATGGTCCCAAGGCGTATTTCAACTTGAAACACGATTTCTACGTTATTAGAGTCTGAAATAAACATTTTTCGTTTACAAGGCGTATTTCAACTTGAAACACGATTTCTACGTTTTTAGAGTCTGAAATGAACATTTTTCGTTTACTCGCCTAAATATAGTGATATTTTCAAATTGTTTAAACTTTTTAACTTTACCCTAGGTACAAACATTACGTTTGGTTAAAGTTTGATTCTACCATTTACTTTAGGTGAGATATGGTCCCAAGGCGTATTTCAACTTGAAACACGATTTCTACGTTATTAGAGTCTGAAATAAACATTTTTCGTTTACAAGGCGTATTTCAACTTGAAAGACGATTTCTACGTTTTTAGAGTCTGAAATGAACATTTTTCGTTTACTCGCCTAAATATAGTGATATTTTCAAATTGTTTAAACTTTTTAACTTTACCCTAGGTACAAACATTACGTTTGGTTAAAGTTTGATTCTACCATTTACTTTAGGTGAGATATGGTACCAAGGCGTATTTCAACTTGAAACACGATTTCTGCGGTTTTAGAGTCTGAGACGAACATTTTTCGTTTACTCGCCTAAATATAGTGATATTTTCAAATTGTTTAAACTTTTTAACTTTACCCTAGGTACAAACATTACGTTTGGTTAAAGTTTGATTCTACCATTTACTTTAGGTGAGATATGGTCCCAAGGCGTATTTCAACTTGAAACACGATTTCTACGTTATTAGAGTCTGAAATAAACATTTTTCGTTTACAAGGCGTATTTCAACTTGAAAGACGATTTCTACGTTTTTAGAGTCTGAAATGAACATTTTTCGTTTACTCGCCTAAATATAGTGATATTTTAAAATTGTTTAAACTTTTTAACTTTATACTAGGTACAAACATTACGTTTGGTTAAAGTTTGATTCTACCATTTACTTTAGGTGAGATATGGTCCCAAGGCGTATTTCAACTTGAAACACGATTTCTACGTTATTAGTGTCTGAAATAAACATTTTTCGTTTACAAGGCGTATTTCAACTTGAAAGACGATTTCTACGTTTTTAGAGTCTGAAATGAACATTTTTCGTTTACTCGCCTAAATATAGTAATATTTTAAAATTGTTTAAACTTTTTAACTTTACCCTAGGTACAAACATTACGTTTGGTTAAAGTTTGATTCTACCATTTACTTTAGGTGAGATATGGTACCAAGGCGTATTTCAACTTGAAACACGATTTCTGCGGTTTTAGAGGCTGAGACGAACATTTTTCGTTTACTCGCCTAAATATAGTGATATTTTCAAATTGTTTAAACTTTTTAACTTTACCCTAGGTACAAACATTACGTTTGGTTAAAGTTTGATTCTACCATTTACTTTAGGTGAGATATGGTCCCAAGGCGTATTTCAACTTGAAACACGATTTCTACATTATTAGAGTCTGAAATAAACATTTTTCGTTTACAAGGCGTATTTCAACTTGAAACACGATTTCTACGTTTTTAGAGTCTGAAATGAACATTTTTCGTTTACTCGCCTAAATATAGTGATATTTTCAAATTGGAGTAGATGGCTCAGTGGTATCGAGTCGGCCTGTGGATCTTGAGAACCCTGGTTCGATCCCCACAGCCGACAAACAATTTTCACCAATTTAAAAATCTACCCCTGTGGCTCCCTCTCCACTAATATCTTTGAGGGCCGTGATTTGACGGCTGGTAACCGCACTTGACGCGACAAAATATATCACTTACCGAGATCTGCTTAGGCAGAGTGCCACACCCAGTAATGGGTAAAAGGCGTGATGATATATTTATTTATTTATTTTATTTGTTTAAACTTTTTAACTTTACCCTAGGTACAAACATTACGTTTGGTTAAAGTTTGATTCTACCATTTACTTTAGGTGAGATATGGTCCCAAGGCGTATTTCAACTTGAAACACGATTTCTACGTTATTAGAGTCTGAAATAAACATTTTTCGTTTACAAGGCGTATTTCAACTTGAAAGACGATTTCTACGTTTTTAGAGTCTGAAATGAACATTTTTCGTTTACTCGCCTAAATATAGTGATATTTTAAAATTGTTTAAACTTTTTAACTTTATACTAGGTACAAACATTACGTTTGGTTAAAGTTTGATTCTACCATTTACTTTAGGTGAGATATGGTCCCAAGGCGTATTTCAACTTGAAACACGATTTCTACGTTATTAGAGTCTGAAATAAACATTTTTCGTTTACAAGGCGTATTTCAACTTGAAAGACGATTTCTACGTTTTTAGAGTCTGAAATGAACATTTTTCGTTTACTCGCCTAAATATAGTAATATTTTAAAATTGTTTAAACTTTTTAACTTTACCCTAGGTACAAACATTACGTTTGGTTAAAGTTTGATTCTACCATTTACTTTAGGTGAGATATGGTACCAAGGCGTATTTCAACTTGAAACACGATTTCTGCGGTTTTAGAGTCTGAGACGAACATTTTTCGTTTACTCGCCTAAATATAGTGATATTTTCAAATTGTTTAAACTTTTTAACTTTACCCTAGGTACAAACATTACGTTTGGTTAAAGTTTGATTCTACCATTTACTTTAGGTGAGATATGGTCC